>WUAP02137150.1:0-12840 GCA_015163945.2 Stichodactyla helianthus
TCCCCTGGGTTTTATTGCTTGGTTTATTGGTAACGCTTGAGCATAATGTTTTCCCATTTTGGACCACATATCATTCCACTGGGTTTTATTGCTTGGTTTATTGGTAACGCTTGAGCATAATGTTTTCCCATTTCGGACCACATGTCATTCTCCTGGGTTTTATTGCTTGGTTTATTGGTAACGCTTGAGCGTAATGTTTTCCCATTTCGGACCACATGTCATTCCCCTGGGTTTTATTGCTTGGTTTATTGGTAACGCTTGAGCGTAATGTTTTCCCATTTCGGACCACATGTCATTCTCCTGGGTTTTATTGCTTGGTTTATTGGTAACGCTTGAGCATAATGTTTTCCCATTTCGGACCACATCATTCCCCTGGGTTTTATTGCTTGGTTTATTGGTAACGCTTTGATAAGGCACATTAATGTGGATGTAACTCAAGCAAATAATCTTATTCCAAAGAGGATGATATTCTCTGAAATGGGAAAACATTAAGTCACAGCCGAAAAAGTCTATAACATCATCAACATACACGAATGCACACTTTGTATTTTGAGGATCATTAGCATATGACAAGGATTTTTTTAAACCTTTCTAACTTAAATATGCAGCACTGTTTTGGTTCATTCACCAGCTCACTTCATGCAGAATCAATACAGAGAATAATATTGTCAGATGGGGGCACTTTGAGCGTGAGACATCTTGCGCTTCCTGACTCACATGCTCACCACATTTCTTTTCTGGACTCATGTGATTGTTGTTTTACTGTGTCTAACAGATTGCAACTGCAACCCTATTGGTACATTATATGGTAACACCTCATTGTGTGATGAAATAACCGGTCAATGCTCATGTAACGCATCCATGAATGTGGAAGGCCGTGCATGTGACAGGTGTAAAGAGAATGCTGTTAGTGAATCTGGTAACATTACTGACTGCCGTGGTAAGAACCAATACTACTAGATACTGGTCATTTAGCTCCTCCCCTCAAATCCTGTCATTCTACTCTTCCTCTTGCACGTCATATCTACTTCTCTTCACCCTCCAATCCCCCCTCCACCTTGTCATTTTACTCTCTCCCTCCCCTCCCTAGATGATTTCTACTTTGCCCTCTCCTCCCCTACTCATTTTACTCTTCCCCTCACAACCACGGGTCATTTCTACTTTGCCCTCCCCTCCCCTCCTCATTTTACTCTTCCCCTCACCACCCCGGTCATTTCTACTTTGCCCTCTCCTCCCCTACTCATTTTACTCTTCCCCTCACTACCCCGGGTCATTTCTACTTTTCCCCTCCCCTCCCTGAATCATTTCATTAATCCATCAGTTCACATACATTTGTTGCTTTGATACAGAGTGTCCATCCTGCTACGGATTCCTCCAATCAGACGTCCACAAATTAAGAGCACAGGTAGCCCAAGCGCAAAATTTAACCGCACAACTCGCGCAGCATCCCGTCATGCTCTCCGGCAAAAAGTTCGCTCTACGCCTCCAGGAATCTCTTCAAGAAGTCCAGAGTCTAGTTTCGGGCGCCTTTGTTGCTGCTCAAAATGACTCCTCCTTCCGAGCGAACTGGACCGCACTGAGCCAAGCTATGGATACTCTAGAAGCCTCAGTTATTGGCAATTTGAGTACATCTGTTAACTCTTCCTCTCTGATTGCGACATCGGTCCGAGCAAACTACCATGTTACCAAGGAAACCGTTGCTACGATAGTTCGCCTCGTTAAAAATGGTTACAAAGTGTTGAATACAACGGTTGATCAGCGAACTGGAGTTGTCAGTGCGCAGTTGGAATTGCTCAATGATTTGACTGTTAAACTAGGTATGTTCGAAAATTGAAAAAACTATGATTATTTAACTGTACTTGAGTTACGGTCACGGCACCATCACCCTGGCTCGGGAGAATTGGGCAACCACTCCCCGCGTTATGGAAGTAGAATAAATACATTTGCCTTTAACTTTGTTATTGTCTTTTATCAGATAACCTTACCAAACTAGTGCTGGAACTCGAGAATTCTACCTTGCACTTCAACAAAACTCTCCACACAGGGATACAGTATGCTGTTGCACGGGCGAATCAGACCACTCTGAATGCGCGCACAGTACAAGAAACCCAGGAAGAGTTCAGCCCCTACTTACAACCGTTGCTTATGAACGCTACGGAAACAAAGAGGTTGGGTCTGATGGCGATAGAGGAGGGCGAGAAAAGACTTGATAACACTTCTTCTCTACTGAACAAGACGAAAGGTCTTGCAGCAAGGGCTAGTAAACCTAATCCTGATAATACGAAAGTGAGTATAACAATGTTTTTGCGTTACGCAAACTCGAGAACCCAGAGAAAAACCCTTGAATCAAGAAAGAGACTCAACATACAACGCTGCTCACATGAAATGTCGAGTCCAGGAATCGAACCCGAGACCCAGTGACCCAATTTTAACGAGGCGAGTGACAGAAATATATGAAGGCTCTGGTGTGAAGGGTTGATGGGATTATTCCAAGGTGGTTTTACTGTAATTAACCGAAAAGAAACAGACAATTATCCAAGGTTTTATTCCTTGTTATATATTTAGCTTTGTTTTCTCGCTATTAAGGTGACTGGCTACTATTGGATTTTATATTTAACTTTTTTTAAAATAGCATCGTTTTTAACGGAAATTTAATGCCGATTTTAAATATGAACAGAACAATAGGATGTCCCGAACTACTTTTTGAGATTATCAAGCTTGAATGGATGGGTGTTTATAAGTTTTGGAAGCGAAAATCTCGTTAGCCGAAGTGAGTAGGAAAAAATTTAAAGCTCAAAAGACAATAGATGTACGAAGACAATATTTGTACCGATATTAACTGGTTGATAATTCTACAACATGACATAAATAACTTTACGATAAGAAGATGAAAATACCTGGATTTGGCATATTTTGTTCAACCAGTGCCCGGAAAATGTGCCCTCAAGTCGAGCAGAAATTCGTACAAAAATTGACTTTTTCATAAGTTCTAATATTTAACTTTTTGAAAAATTTTGATATAACATAGATTTTTAGGAGCTTTTTCATATAAGCACATAAAAAGTATATGGTCCCGTGCAAAATTTGAGGTTTTTACCTTCTTGAAGTTCAAAACAATCTTTTTCAGCAAAATTCCGAAGAACAACAACAGAATCACTAACTGTTTATTTATCGAATGAATAGCTAAGGCGTTGACTAACCGTTTGTATTTGTACATTCTAGGCTTTAAATGACTTTGATGCCTACCTGAACAGCCTGGAGACAACCACCGCAACACACGCCAACAATACCCGCAGTATCTTTGAGTCTAGTCGAACTGTAGTGACCCAGGTCAACTCTGCAGTCGATCGCGCGCACAATTTGGTATCCAAGGTTACCAAGGTTGTCGAGAATTCCACAGCCCAAGCTGCAAGTGTGGAATTAGCCGATCAGATTGCGAATAATGCGATCAGTAAAGCCAATCAAGTGCACAATGACGCCACGTACATGCGCGATGTGATGCAGAACTTCCAAAGAGTTTCTTACCAAGTGAGTGTGAGGGCGAACGCATCGTTGAACAAGACAGACGCGTTGGAGGAGCAGCTCCTTGGTGTGATTAGTAACGCTTCTTCTGTGAGCATTGCTGTTCAGGAATCAGACGCTGTTTCAAGGCGTGCGGTGGAACTAGGGAAGCTAGCCAGTAACCACGCTAACAACGAATCAAAGGTAACCACTACACTTGAGTCTCGGACACACGATGCGACGTTGCCTGAGACGTTGCTTGCAACGGGGAAATCACACCGTGTGTCCACTCGTGCAACTGTTGCGCGCGACGTCGCAAAAGTAGAAAACGTCGCATCGTGTGTCTGAGCTTTTGGACAGGGTTCCCAGGGATCAGAGAAAAGTCAGGGAATTTTATTTTTCAAAATGACTAGGAATCCCTTTAGATATGTGATTCCATTCTGTGTAGAAGCTATAGTCATGCGCGTTAAGTCGTCTGGACATCGTCTCCGTGATTGTAAAAAGAAAAGGCAAAAAACGGAAGTGGACAAATAATATGGAAGTGATTTATGGACATTCCAAACCGGAAGTGAGAATATACTTCTGGTTATCTTCCAAGGGCGGATTTTTTATGATTAGGAAACTCTACTGACTTCAAGGACGCACACGGTACTCTGTGCCGGAACACAGCGCGTAGCTACGGCACATGGAGCTCAAGCTTGGCTTTTGTCATATTTTTTTTAGGCTGCATTCATTATGTATACAGCAGGGGGCAGAGAATATTTTAAAAGTATGGCAAAATTTCAAGATCCCCCAACTTGATATCGATCCCTCCCTGGCTGGAAGAAAAATTGCGACCCCCCCACTGATGCAATCCAGCTCTGAATATGATGAGTGCTTTAGCATGTTTTCTAACTATTATACAATTGCGTTGTTTAATAAAATTTCTCAAGTTTCATGCATTGTTTGTTGTTTGTAATTAAGATTGAAAAAATGAGAGCATCCCCCCCTTCATTGCAATAATAATTAGGCATCCCCCATAAAACGTCTAGAAAAAATTACGACCCCCCCAATCCTCTGCCCCCCTGTGGTATACATAATGAATGCAGCCTTAAAAACAGAAAAATATGAAAACAAAAATGCTGTAAAATTTTTTCATAGCATTAACATACACTTTAGAGTGAAAATTCTCCCTCCTTGAATTAAAAAAATAAAATAAAATTACAAAAGCTCATTATGCTCATTATTTAATCATTTTTTTTACGCACTGCATGTTTTGTCCTCTAATCACTGGTCGTATGTTGATCGGTAGAGATTATGATCAATCTCTGATAGATCCAATGGAGAAAATGTTCCAAATGCGACGCAGCTCTCAGCATTTCTTTTTTTTTTATTATTATAATTATCACCAGATTATTTCAGAAGAATTTACCCGCGTGGAAAATTTCGAAATCGAATCAAAACAAGCAGAAAATCTTCTGTCCAACCAATCGCTGCGTGAATACATTAATCGTGAAATAAAGCCAAAGACAAATTTGTGCCGAACTCTCACCAAAAACGCCACTGAATTGTCCACCCAAGCCAATGCATCGCTACAGCTAGCTAACGAAACTAACGTGAAAAGCCGGCTCGTTAAGGAGCTTGCAGAACGCGCTTCCAACGAGAGTAAAGTCTTGGCTCTGGAAACTCCTGGCAACAGTCTTCCTGAGCTTAGCATGGCAATAGCAAAGGTACGAGAGAGCTTCAAGCTACTGAATGTGACATCCGACATTACACAGCTCAGAAATGGATTACAAGTACAAAAAGGGAAGTACCAGGAGTATCAGGCAAGGAGGAATAATTTAAGGTCAGAATTAGAACGAGTAAGGCAGTTGATTAACTCATTTAAGGAAGTTAATCGGGAATGTCAGAATTAAGGCTTTTGTGAAAGTCAGATGCAGTTTTTCTTTGAAATTCAATAAAAAGGCGAATTAATGGCGAATTAATGGCGAATTACATAGGGGACAGTAAATAGCTGTTATTACAGCTGAGCCTGCAGTGAGAGAATCTTTTGTTTTAAGAATCATTCAAGTGAGGCTATGGGTCAATTCAATGCATAATGCTCATTTGCATCTCATTTGCATGCAGACGTTAACAGCTATCGCAAGAAAGGTTGCAGAAATTACGCCACATGACCTCTTTTAAAAGATATTTTAATATATGCACTGTTAACTTTATACAACGACCTCCATAATACGACCGATTTACTAGATCAACCATTTTGATTCGGCCAATTTTATCTAGACTTTAAGTCGTGTTTTTTCTAGTACTTCGACCCGATCAATCGCATATGTCAAATGTGAAAACGTTCTATGATTTTGTTGATAAGCCTCAAGATTTTATATACTTGCATTTGAGAAATGGCGGGAAAACGCGCGTCGTATTTGCACCTTAAGATTTTGGCGGGAATTTTTTTTCACGTGTTTTCATAGTTAGAGCTAAGACGTGTTTTAGTGTAAAATGTTTTAAAGTGCTTTGACTTTGTTTTCGGTAGGAATGTGTTGTTAAATGATTTAAAATAAATACTCTAATATCTTTAATATATAAGGAATGATTGAAATTTAAAGTGAAGCTTTTCGGGTTGAAGTTTGTTTACCTGCACGGTTGACAAAAAACGTAACAGTAGTATCATTAAAAGCAATAATAGCAACAATACCAACAACAGCAACAAAAATGCAGCAACAGCAACAACAACAGCAGCAACAGCAAAAGCAACAACAACAACAGTAACAACAACAACAGATAGCAACAACAACAACAGCAATAGCAGCAACAACAGCAGCAGCAACAGCAGCAGCAACAGCAAAAGCAGCAACAACAACAGTGACAACAAAAAGTAGCAACGACAATAACAGCAATAACAATAACAGATAGCAACAACAACAACAGCAATAGCAGCAACAATAACAGCAACAGCAGCAACAATAACAACAGCAACAGCAGCAGAAATAACAATAACAACAACAGCAGCAGAAATAACAATAACAACAACAACAGCAGCAGCAACAGCAACAACAATAACAACAGCAACAACAATAACAGCAACAACAGCAACAATAACAGCAACAACAGCAACAATAACAGCAACAACAGCAACAATAACAGCAACAACAATAACAGCGACATCAAAAACAGCAAGAACAACAAAAGCAACAACAGACGTAACACTGAGTAACGATAACAGCAATTGCCCTATTTTATTATGACGTCACGCTTTGTTTATGAAGAAGACAAATGGTCCAAAACAATAGAAATTTAAACAAAATTCGCTATGCTAAGAAAAGTTTATTCGCAAATTCTCTGGTTTCCAAATTATTTATTATTTATTGGGAGCAATTATAGAATACCCCGCCACTATAGAAATTCATGTAGCGGCATCTTTTGAAAACGACGAAATAACACAATAGATTCTATTATTATTCAAATAAGTGGCGGGGTATTCTATAATCTAGCGATTTATTGGTGGCTGTTCCCTTTTTTTACGGTCTACGAAATGCATTTAATATCGAATTTTTTTGAGCCGTTAAAACAATAGATTGTTTTGATGTGACGTCATAATAAAATAGGGCAATTGTAGCAACAACAACAACAAAAATGATAACATCAACAAAAATAACAACGATAAAAGGTGTTTAAAACGGAGTTGACCACGATTAAAAACCTTGCAGATTACACAGGCTTCCACATGCGATGCGCTTCCAAACATAACACAGGTAAACCATAAATAAGATTACTTCGCACACACTAGTACCCACGCTCTTCTCTGTTGCGAAAACAGAGTGAGGCCTTGGTGCTGAGCGGATGCGAAGATAGAGTTTTTGATGATATTTAAAACTATAACAAATAACAAGTGAAGGATATTTTATAAAATACAAGTAAGCCGAAAACGTATTTTTCATGTTTCGCAACGAAACTCTTATTTTTTAATCAACAGCAGACTCTTCAATTTAATATTAATGTATGGCGTCATCTTTCTACAACTGACAGCATGCTTTGCCCAATTGCTTTCTTATTCTGATCAGTTTTCTTTCTCCTGATTGGTAAAATTTGCCTGACGGTAGAAGCCACTCAAAGCATTCTGGTAGCTGTAGTAAATTACGCCATATGGAAACGTCCTATTTCTATAGTTTAGGTTCTTATGCACCTGTTAAGCGGGCGGGCGGTAGCATATGGCGGGGATTTGACTCCCCCTCTGAAATATTCAGTCATATCACCTCCCCTGGGCCTAAACGGGTTATTTAAATGTGGTGAAAATTTGTCCCCCGCCCCCGGGCATTAATTCAGGTATCGTTAATTTATGCGTCAAAGGTTTTTGCCGCGGGCAGGAGCGTTTTCAGATTTTTCCTAACCCGGATATGGGTATTCAGTCAAAATCCAAAGCCCACGGGGCAGCACATTATGTTAAATCCCCGCCATCGGCCAGGTCTCCTGCACCCCTCCGCCCACCACTTAACATTGATAGGTGTATTAGATTGAATGAAGATGAATAAAAGAGCGTAAAACTGTAGCTTAATGCTTAGCTTATAATAACTGTGAGTGAGGTTTGTTTAATTTCATAAAACACCTTTTTTCTAGTTCTGAACTTATTAAGCTAAATAAAAAGTTAAAGATAATAAAAATAAATCTTTAACATAAATCGTTGAATGATAATCTTGCTTTCTCCATATTAAATCAATACCCTATTGTTAATTGATCAGATAAACTCTCAAGTTTTGCATTTATTTTCTACATCCCCACCCCTACCCAGAAATGCGATGATATCAGGTGAAAACGCGGAATTATAATCTCAGATTGTTGGTTCACAGATTAAAATACTGCGTTGGTTCAATTCCAGTCGAAGAGTTCTCAATTGCGGCGGACGTGAGGCCACTCTCGAGATCTCGTGAATGATGCATGAAGACGAGTCTTCGTGTGAAATCCCATTTTGTGGCGTGAAACGGCTGACTTGTTTTGTTGTAAAATATACTTTTAAGCAACAGAAAAAGTCAAAGAAATGTCAGTCGTTTCACGCCACCAAGCATTGTCGAGAACTTGGAAGTGGGCCATTGTCGGCTATTTTACGCATGTAAAAAAAAAAAAAAGAAAGAAAGAATGGAAAAAGAATAAGTCGCAAAAGCAGGAAAGCCATGAAAGAAAAGACGAGAAAAGAGAAGAGCGATCGCTATTGTTGTTCACTCACATTTTAAAATCTTTTGTTCCTAACTCCATTGAAAGTTACTGCGAATTTGAGAAAACCTTTTCGTTTGTCGGTATTTAACTCTCACTTGTACTAACCTCGAAATTTCAAATAATTTGGAATGTGAAGTTTTTGCATAAATTATTCAAATCCCGATTTGAAGTATTTTAAGGCGTTTATGGCTCTCTTAGACTGTGAATAAACAGAGATTGACTCTGTTGATATCAAGCACAACTAAGTCTAATTTTATAATCGTGGCACGATCATAAATCTCCGAGCTTTTATACCCCTTACTTGTCAAGATTTTCTTCGCTTAAGATGAGATTAATTAGTATCCGATTTTTCTTAATTGCTTGGGGTTTCTAGTTTGACAACAGAAATCTTTTCATCTTGCCTGTAACTCAAAAATGTTCCTGAGTGTTTGAAGTCATTTCTGGCAGTTACGTATACGAATAAGAAACGAATTAAAAGGATGTGTCTCCATGGGAACCATCATAACAACGTAGCCAATGGAGAGTGAATCATCTCGCGTGCCTCATCCCCTAATAACCGTACATTTGTGAGAACTCCATTTGAATTCACAATTATAATTCAGCTGATAAACGTCCAAGAAAGATTCCTGGACTTTCTGAACGGATCAGACATACAAGTTAAAGGATTATAGTCGCGGCAAACCCAACTGACTTGGTAGGGTCATAATGTTCGGTCTCGTAGTCTTGGTGCTTACTCTTCTAGCGATCGAGAATGCTTCAGCTGAATGTTTCGACAATCCAAGTGGCGGTGCTTCAGTCTGTATTCCTGGTCACTGGGACATCGCCAAGCTCGAAACAGCTAGAATAACTGCTACAAGTACATGTGGAAACCCACCGGAGAGATACTGTAGGTTAAAACCCATGAATGGTTGCTTTAAATGCAACAGTTCCGACAGCAAGGACAGACACCCAGTGGAATACATCGTTGATAAAATAGACGGTAGATCGATTACTTGGTGGCAATCAGAAACGTGGTGGAAATGGCATCAAAATAACCCAACAGAGAGCCTACAAGTTAATGTAACTTTGAGTTTTAATAAGAGTTTTGATATGACGGGATTGTTGACGTTAACCTTCGAGTCGGTTCGTCCGCACATGATGATTTTGGAGAAGTCCAGTGATTGGGGCCTTACGTGGAAAATCTTACAGTATTATGCTTTGAATTGTAGGCGGCAGTTTAAAATGGAAAATACTGATCCAACAGAAATGAAGCTGAACAATTTCGCAGCATTTTGCACGGAAAAGTATAGTTCAATCTCACCCCAGCAAGGTGGAAAAGTTTTCTTTGATTTCAAGACACGCTATGACGAAGAGGGAGACTTTTTTGAGACGAATATCCAAAAATACCTTCACACTACTGATCTACGAATTCGTTTACTGTATCCTGGAACTAACGGATTAGAGAATGGTGAAAAAACAGAAGATATTCTGAACCAGTTCTACTACGGTATTTCGGATTTGAACATCGTTGGAAGGTGTAAATGTTACGGCCACGCACAGTTCTGTGATTACCCTAAGTCGATCAATCAAACAAGATGCGAATGCTTGCATAATACTGCTGGTAACGACTGTGAAAGATGTCTACCGCTTTATAACAATCGTACCTGGATGCCAGCTACCTCAAAGTTTCAGCCAAATCCCTGCCAGAGTAAGTAGAAAATCTTAATATTTTATGGTTTCAAACTGCATTCGGTTTGTATCAAGTCTTGTTTTTGAAATATTACGGTTCAGATTGAAATCTCTCCTTTTTTTAAAAAGAAATTGTTCACATTCTTAGACTGAATTCTTTGGTCATTTTTGAATTTACTAGAATTTTCGGTATTTTGGAAGATATTTTATTTTTTACAGCTGCCTACATATATATATGCCTACCCTTTATTACAGTATGACATCTCGTTTGACAGCTGATGTAAATAATGAACCTCCTATATAGATATTGTCAGTGCTCCTATTCTTTATTTTTTCCTTTCTTCTTTTGTGTCACATTTTCATTCTTTTCAATTACTCTTGAAGACACTTCAATCTCGATGTAGAGCCTTTAATGTGTTCGTGTTTGTTTTGTTATAAGGCACCACGGGGTGCTTGCATGTCCATGGTTTAATTAGTTGGGCTATATCTGTCAAAACGGAAACCTGAGACGTATTCAAATTGCTTCAACTAATTATTGATTGAAATTCTATTCCATCTTAAAGAAAATAGCTAAAAAAGTGAATAAATTTTTATTAAAAAGAAAATCCCTGGTCTTTCTCTCTACCACTTAAAATAAAAATAAGGAATGGTGCATCCTTTTAAGAGAAACTGTGGGACACCCGTTAGACATTTTTCAAAAATAAAGATATTAATATCCCATGTTTTTTAAAAATGCATAAGCTAGCCAATATCCAATGTTCTCAAAAATTGGAAAGGTAAGATTTTTTTACCAAAAAATAAAAAAGTCAACGTTGAAGCCCGAAATTTTTTCAGGTATGTTCATGTATTTCAATCGCTTAGATTGAATATATTTAACTGTGACGATCATCATTCAAAACTTCAAAGTCAACTATGTTGTTCAGAGAGAAAAATCCCCAGACAAAATAACAGGACAATAAAATGACTTTTGGAGGGAATATTGTTTATTTGAGCCCACGTAGTGTCATTTGCAGCCCAAGTGCAGTGAGGGATGCAAATGACACTACAAGGGCTCAAATAAACAATATTCCCAACAAGTCATTTTATTATCATTATTATCAATAAACAAGGCCAAAATATAAGTCGCTAAAATCCACTGGATGAAGCACAAAAACCAATCAGTAGTAGGACAGATAATGCCATTATCAACCGGCTTGAGTCATTTGCGGCCCACTAAGTGCATGTTTACAAGATGGCATTTTTTTCTGTTTGGTCATGTATATTGATAATGTACTGTAACATCTGGGACATTCCAGGATCTATCCTTGTTTGATGTCAGGTGCCATACTCAAAAAGATCGGTTTAGACATTTTAAAAATCAAGTCGTCTCAAATTTGGAATTGAATTTTAAAACTGTTTAAAATATTTGCATTATTTAGGTTAAAGAAATATTGTTTCAGATTAAAGCCTTTTTAATTCTTGCTTCTGGACTAGATTCTTTAATTAAAGATTTTGTTCAGATTTATTAATTTGTCGCACGAAGAAAAAATAATATGCAAAAGACATTTGTAGACCACAGGCAGCCTAGTAAAATTAGTTAGTTCCTGACATGCATTCAAGCTATGAATTCATGTTACTCATGTACAGTATATCTGTGATATCCTTCCAGAATGTGAATGTAACAGTCATGCTGATGCTTGTGTGTACAACAAAGATCTTGGTTTCGGAGTGTGCCAAGATTGTCAGCACAATACAACTGGATATTTCTGTGACAAGTGCGAGGAAAAGTTCTATCGTAACACTAGTTTACCAACAAACCATCCACTGGTGTGTCCAGGTAAGTTTTTAACAAAGCCTCGTTGACTTTTCCTCATGCTCCAAAATTTTAGAGTCTGTGACTTGTATCATACATTTAACGGATCTCAGCAAACTGCTGAACCGAGACAAAAAATCACATCCCGATTACGTTCCCTAATGTCTACTGTCACTCCTTAAAATGTTGATGTTTACCTCTACATTCCCTTGCAGTTTGCATGTGGGAAAATCGCTAAGTGCGCTCAGTTTTAAGGCTAATTTGCTGAAACTTCCAGGAAAAAAAACCTGAGCAATATCTATGCTGATATCTTTGATTAAGTCTATAACTTGAGATAGAAATTCGTCCATATATAGGAGCTTTTGTTCGGCTATAAGTTCTAGCTTGTTTGCTAACATACCATTTCCCAGGGATGTAACCGCAAAGGAATGCAGAGGTAAACATCAACATTTTTAGGCGTGACAGTAAACGTTATGACAGGTTTTTTTTGCGATTACGTTATGACATGTAATCGCGATGTGTTTTTTGTCTCAGGTCAGCAGTTCGTCGAGATCCGTTGTAGTAAAGTGTAGTTCCATGTAGTGTCATTTTACCCAACATGAGAAGCTAAGCCCGGGGAAAAAAATCCAACAACTGACTTTCAAAGTCAGTTGTTTCACTGCAGGGGAGCCTGTGTTCTTTGTTGAGAGTCA
>WUAP02137161.1:0-12839 GCA_015163945.2 Stichodactyla helianthus
ACTGCGCCTCAGCTTTCAAGGGAATGTCTCGGGGGTATGGTTAGTGTGTTCACTGATTTTTTGAATTAATTACCGTGGCAGACCCGGGTTCGAATCCCGAAAGGGTCAGTTTTTCAATTCCTTTTTTCCCTTTCTTTCTTTCTTTTTGTGTGTTTTTATCTGTGGCAACCTTTTTGCCTGAAGCTTGTGTTCCTCTGTACATTAGCCATCTGAACCACACTAAACTGTTCTTTGATTCTCTAGAAATTTTTGCATTTGGAATTTTCTTTAGAATATTGATTTCTTTGGACACGTTTAAACACTCTGAATTTTGGTGCAGACGACATTTGTTTTTGTGTCTTTCCAAACAATCCATAGATGCTTTGCGAATTCGACTCGGATCCAGCTCTCCGCTCGATTCATTTGGGAAAGGCGACAATCAATCTGTGAGGTAGCCGCCCCACACTGTTCAAATATATATTAAAATATTTTGAAATCGAACAAATTATATTCGCACTCAGGGTACCAACATTTTAGCTACATACCTTGAACCTTACACTGATTTCCTGAGAACCAATTCCAACATATGCATAAAGCCCTTCTTGAATTTGATCTGCAGTAGAATTGTTGATTTCTATTGTCCCTTCTCCGATTATTCTTCCATTAAGTGTGAATAAAACTGGAAGACAGTTATTGGTTTTTCTTCCATAGAGGATTTCACACCCCAGAAGATCTCCTCGGTCGGCCATTTCGGTCAGGATTTCTAAGAATCAATCAAAGCACTTGCCTCAACAGTTTGGTTTTTACTTGCTCAGTTATGTTTCTAGGGTTTTGATGAAAAAAAAAAAAATGAAAAACGTTTAGCACAGCGATTTTCTTAAGGGTCGGACACATGATGGGACGTTGCCGGCAACGTCGTGCGCAACAGTTGCACGGTTTTGGACACACGGTGCGATTTCCCCTTCGCAAGCAACGTCGCAGGAAACGTCGTATCGTGTGTCCGAGCCTCTACTTTATTGACTGCAGTTCCACCTTTTGTTGACTAATACTGTTACTTCCCTTCATTCGGTCAAGTCAAAATGCTTACTCACTTAAACTCCCTTATCATACGAACACCTCTATAGTACGGTCGCTTGGTACAGTTCCTTTGGTGTCCGTATTTAAGATGTTCGGCCATATTTCAACTTGAATGAGAAATGCTGAAGGTGATTATACACAGTGGTATAAAACAGGGGGGGAATAGCGCCCAAATTAAAAACAAACATGTGCTAAAAGAGCCTACTAACTTGGCCAGCAGTTTTTTCTCTGTGTGTTGACGTCATAGATGACTTCTTTCTCAACCAGATATCCAACAGTGTTTCCTTCTATTCCAGGAACTTTGTGAAGGTCAAAATCCTGGGATACAACTCCCAGCACAATATCATGATTGGTGCTACAGCCCTCTTCAATTAAAATCTGCGTAGAAATTTGGTGCTATTACACATTTACTCACCATTTCGCCTCTATTGGCGAAGAATTATACAGTCACCTCAATAGTACGTGTGATCTTGATATGAAAAATGTATCTGCAACTCGTTTTATAAATATTAACTTAAAAAATTGCACCCTAACTTCTCTGAAAACCCATGTTATAACAAGATAGTAGACAGGATTTTTAACTAACTAACTAACTTACCTCAAAACCAGGCATTTCTGGTGACAGAGGGACTCGATATCTTGCCCCATGATGGTCTCGATATTCATTATTACATTGAAGACAGTTACACGAGGTGTATGACAAACGGTTGCCTAACACGGAAATTCCTCTGGTGTCCCATTCCTGATGATCAAGAAGAAATTATTCAAACTGAATGCATTGTCATGTTATGATTAGTTCAAATTGCAATGCGACTACCTTAACGAGGGTCCTGAAGGGGTAAAATGGGAGCTGGGATTGGCCTTTTTATGGGCTGGGAAAATGGGATTTGATGCACTGGGACTGGGATTTAGCCATTACTGGGATTGGGATTTTTCTAACTCTCTAACTCTATAGCTAGGACTGGGATTTTGCAAAATTTTGGGCTGGGAAATGGGATTAGGACCCCACCTTCAGGACCCTCTTTAACCGAAGCCACCTAACTTTTTCGTCCAATCACAGACAAAAGTCAATCAAAATTAAAAATCAAAAATATGAAAGGTAACCGAATATCAAAATCATATTTAGCTGGTATAAATCGTCTAAATAAGTCCTTTTTAGTCATTTGATAGGTTTTTAGGGATATTTATAATCAGTGGCAACTTTCGGCAATTCTACTTTCGCAAAAAAAAGAAAACCCTCTTATTTAGAATCGCGAAATCCATAAAATGTTCATTTTTCATATCTTTCTTTTGAGTCGATTTTTTCCGCGATAAAAATCTGAATTTTTATAACTTTTATTAACACATTCACATCAAATGTAAAATGGCTAAAAAGATCGACCTTTCCCTAAAATCTTTGAAAAAAATAAAATTATAAAGGTTCAGTTTTCTCAGGATTTTAAAGAAAGAAAGATCTGAAAAATGAACATTTTACGCATTTCATGATTCTTAATGAGAGGGTTTTTTTTTTTTTTTTTTTGCGAAAGTAGATTGCCGAAAGTTGCCACTGATTGATGTGCTGTAAATGTCACCCGGCCCCAGCGAAGAATAAAAAAAATCGAAAATTTTCAAACTTTGCCAAAAGAAAGCCTTTAGGATGCTTATTACAAAACTATAAGTTTTAGGTTCGGCCGATCCATTTTTGGCAAATGTTTGAAAATTTTCGAATTCAGCGGTCAAAATATTTTCTCAAGTCGTTAAACTTTTGGTCTATGCAAATTAACAGCAGGCATAAAGCCTGGGTCACACGAGCATGAACGCAAACGCAAATGCAAACGCAAACGCAAGGAATGGAAAAGTTTTCATTTTCTTGCGTTTTTGTTTTCGTTTTCGTTTTCGTTTTCGTTTTCGTTTGCGTTTGCGTTTGCGTTTGCGTTTGCATTTCTAACGTGTTAACCGGCGAAAACGCAAACGCAAAGGTTTGCATTTCTTGCGTTTGCGTTTGCAATTGCGTTGATGTAGTTCACACGTAAATTTGCTTGCGTTTGCATTCGATCTCTGCAACCATTTTTTAAATATAAATAAGCATTAATGCGCATGCGTATCTTAATTTGCATGCATTTGCGTTTCATGTGTGAGCATAGCTTGCGTCTGCGTTTGCGTCTGCGTTGCTCGTGTGAACCAGGCTTAAGGTTATAGGCAACCAGTTTAGGGTGAAAATGATAGACGTCGTGGTGCCAGAAAACGCGCGCGATACCATTCGGTACGCTCTGCAATTTATGTAACTGCTTTTTAGGCAAACCAAATAAAACTCTGATACAATAGTCAACCTGTTCCTGATCTTTCTACCGTTTCTGAACTGCAGGACGCATCAGGGCGAAATAACAAGTACAGTGTTGCACTTCCGATAAAAAAAGTAGTCGTACTGTAATAGGGTAAATTTCTTAGGAGCTTAAAAAAGCATGACAGACGGTACGGTCATGGTACAGAATGAACGAACACAGTTCATCAAATCACAATGCGCAGAAGTTTTTTACTCATTCAGTCAAAGCTTAAACACGCGGCACTTGGCACACTCACGGCACGGCACTTCTGAACTAAACGTTTTTCACAGTCTGTCATAAAATCCTCTCTAAGCCATTACAGTGATACTCACTTGATTACTGTCTGATCCAACGCTTTGTGAATCACTGTAACCGTAGGTAAACAACCGTTCTGCGATATGTCCAACGAGTTGATGATTTTCTTCTGTTTGCTTGACAACGTGATCCAATCTGTCTCCTGAAAAAATAAATTTCTATTGGTAATTACCGATGCACTTACAATGTTGATGGATATTGCGTTAGACGGCGTTCTCCAAAACCATTGGAAAGCTAGACCACCCAGGTTATACAGAATAAACTAACAAAACGAAAAAATAACGAGTGAATGGATGGATGTACGAATGAATGAATGAATGAATGAATGGGATGGATGGATGGATGGATGGATTGATAGATGAATAAATGGGTAATGAACTGGATAAATACTAGATTGATGTATGCGCGAGTGAATACGGGAATAATGAATGAGTTAAGACATATAATAGTAAATCATAGTAACCAACCAGTTATGGGAAATTCGTCGCCATGGACAGAATAATACTCCGATTCCAGATCCGCAATCAATTGGTTAAAAGACTGGAAAACAAAGGGGGAAAAAACAGTGTTAAGGATAACTTCCATCCTCATATCCTCATCGAAATGGGAAAAGCAACTTATAGTAATGATGTCTGTGTAATAATCTTCATTTAAGATGCGCTGGTCATAAATATTTACTGTCTTTTCCAGTGCCCTGTGCCGGCGTCGTTCCTAAAAACAATAATAAATAAATAAAAAGAAAATAATAAAAAGAAAAGAAAAAAGAAAAAGAAAAAGAAAAGAAAAGAAAAGAAAAAAGAAAAAGAAAAAGAAAAGAAAAGGAAAGAAAGAAAGAAAGAACGAAAAGAATAAATTAACACTAGGTCTTCATTGTTCATTGCTAATTTCTAATCTGTGACGTTCCTGAGAATATACGAAGCTTCGCATGTGATGCTGTATTTTAGTTAGTGACAACTTCCTGGTTTTCAAACCCGGAATAGAGGATCGCATGAATGCAGCTAACCATATTGGATGGCGGAAACCGGCAATAAAACTTTTATATGAGAAAGGATCCAACCCTTAGGGAAAAGAGATTCCGTTCTATTCTGACATCCAAGATGGCTGCCGTCACGAGGTTGTGCCAAACCTCTATTTCTCTTTTTAAGTTTTTTTCTTCCTCAGAATTAAGGGGGACAAGCTACAGATACTGCAGATGTTGCCCGTATAAACTAACAAGTCTCCGTGCGCTTTTCCTTCTCGAGTAAAGCTTCGCAACAAATAAAATATCTTGTAAGTGCAAAGTTGTTAAGTTGCTCTCTAATTTGCCACGCAATAATTTTGCGCGACCGTTGCTGAGCACGATTTTCTTGCAGCACATTAAGACCCACCTTTTCAGCATCGCTGTCAGCATTAGCAGCGGGACATTTTGTACAACACATCTTTTTATAGAAGTATCGCAACAGGATGAAAGTAAGGGATATGACGTTGAATGGAACTGGTACTGCGTGGTAATTACAGTAGGTTTTTATTGTTGCAGCCTTTTTGTAGGACCATTCGTAGAAAGCATTGTCCTGACAAAGTTAAGGAAAAAGATCATACCAGAGGTTTTACATGGTGTTTTTCCAGCACAATTACGAAATCCTCTCTAAGAGTTTAGAGTTTCCAACCTCAACTTGCTGGTACGTGTTTGTTAGAAGAGCAATCATCATGTTCATCAGCATCACAACAGCCATGATCAAGAACAGTCCATAGAGAATCTGAGTGAGAGCATTGGAAGTGTCGTCTGATGACTGCAGCAAATCTGGCTCCACAAGTAAAGACCAGATCAGGTGTCTTGCGATTTTCCACCAGCTACGAATGAATTAAAAAAAGAAATCAAAAGACTTCAGCTGAGACTGAGACGTTGCTGTTCAGATAAGTACAAGAAATTTAGGAAAGCGCAGGCAAGTTTTTATTAGTTCGTAAGTAATTCGACCCCTGGAAAATCTGGGAAGTATTGTAACCACTTTTTATTCTTCCTCTCATTATTCTCTTCCCTTCCTTTTCCATTTTTTCTTTCCCTTGCAAGCAGCCATAATGCACTGAGTGCTCAATATCCAACATGGCGCTCGCGCACATTGGCTATTAGCACTGCTTGTTATTTGCTGCGTATATTTCTGCTCTCTCTTGTTTGTTCAAGCATAAGATGGCGTAAGTCCTTGAACAGAAATGTGGATATAAACTCAATTATTACTTCTGATACTCGGTTTAAAGGATTGCATCCTTTCTAGCTACATGCTGTTTAACCGGATTTGTAGCTGCAATTCGCCTTTCCGAAATTTAAAAAAAATCTGAACATGAACTCTATCTCAATCCCAGATTTCAATGCAAGATGGCGGCACCTTCTGATCTCGTCCCAAAATTCAGCCCCACGATTCTGTGCGGCACGAGTTCGTTCAAGTCCTCTACTGAATTTCGGAAAGGCGTATTCCACGACTAGTTTTGGATTAACCTGGATTTTAAAAAAATACATGTAATACCCTCTATGTATATGAATAAAAGGCTTTAGAAGGATCAAGGCACTCACCAAGATATCTGACCGTGATCTTTGAAACATGGTCTTTAAGCAAAGCAAAGTAAATTGTTAATAAATAATACTTTATATAGGTTTGATTTTAACCTTTTTCGCGATTAACAGAACAAAAACGCAACGCAACCCAACGCAGATCCACGCACACTCAAGTGTGAAAAACGTTTTTGAGTCGCGTCTGTGTCTTATTGTTTTTTTGTGGCTTTTAAATTGTTTACATTTTGTTAGTTTTTAAGATGATCATGACTCGTGCACATTTGCTTCGTTAATGAAACAAGAGCCCAAAGCCTTACCCTTGGATGGAGCTTGTGGTCGTGTTCCCAGTAAATGATACTTCTGTCATACGAATCTTGGTGATAGCAAGAGAAAATGCCACAAGAATTGCAAGGAACTGACCAAACACTGCAAGAACATCCCCAATGATTTGGACGAAAGCTATCTGTATTATCCCTGTGGATTTATTTAGCTCCATTATATGACCAAAAAGACGCAACGTTAGGAGCATGGAATTCAAGCCATAAAGATATCCTGCTACAGCCAGTAGGCGATTGTTTAGAACAGAACTGTGAGCAGACCACGCAACTACTCGAAGGATGAGTAGCACGACAAAAACGATGAGGGTAATGGCATCTAATACATTCCATTGATCACTGTACGAATTAACAAAACTACATTAGTGAACTACTGACGACTGTTTGCTATATCGTTGAAATGAAACTGAATGAAACAAAGAAACAAAGAAGTAAAGAACGAAGAATAGGATGACAATAAAACAACAACGACGACAACACCAAAAAAATGAGCGAATTGATAAATGAAGGGATCCATGAGTCCATCGTACTCTAGACTAGATTATCGAGTCATCGATGAATTGAAAAGAAGAAAGGGAAGAAAATAATAACAAAGGGATGTAAGAAAGAAAAAAAAGTCAAAGGAAGAAAGAAAGAAAGAAAGAAAGAAAGAAGGAAAGTATAAAAAAGATGTAATGCATTGTACAGCATAATATTACTGATTCATCATCACTAGGTGCATTTCGTTATAAAATGGTACGAAATGGCATGAACGAAATGGTATGAATACTTCTTGCTATGATAAAAGCTAGTACCGTGTTAGCATATTTATTTATTTATTTATTTACCATATAAGTCTACATGGTAAATAAATAAATAACAGGGGAAGGGAAGAACAAGGGAAGAAAATAATAACAAAGGGAAGGAAGAAAGAAAGAAAGAAAGTATAAAAGATGTAATGCATTGGTTGAATGTACAGCATATTACCTGATCCATCATCGCTAGATCGCTAGTAGGTGCATTTCGTTATAAAGTGGTACGAAGTAGCATGAAATGATACGAGTGATCCTTGCTATGATAAAAGCTAGTACCGTGTTAACACATTAGTTAGTGCGCTAAGCTATGAGGTTTTACCGAAACTAATCACCTCACTCTATAGGCATGTTGGTAGTTACTTACCTTAAATACTTATACAACATCCTTGATAACTTTTCTCTCAGTTGCTTTGTTACATCATCTTCGATAATTTCTTTCTCATTTTCCAGTCCAATTGCCGCTTGATAACCCTCCATCATAAATCTGCCCAAGAAGAAGAAGACGATCACCCATTCCACGGCTGTAAACTCGAGGGTAGCCGGTTGAATACAGATGGCAAAATGGAGGCCCAGAAGTACGAAATAGCTCAAAGTATCCCGCAAGAAAATGAAATACGGCGTGTTGAAGTACTTGTGATACATTACTGAAGATGACAAAAAACAAACAGTCAGAAGCCATTCTTCCTTTGCAAGCGCGCCTAAGTCATCGCGGTCATGTTGGGGGTATGACGATTTCTCATTGGATCCTTTTGTTTTGCACCACCTACATAGCAGCTATGTCTTTGCTTTTGTTGGGAATGTTTGCAAATTTTGTAAATCATTCTTTTGACCGTAACGTACCATAAAACTGTTAAGAATTAGTTGCTATTTGTTTGGTTGATTGGTGCGAAAAACAAGTGGATGATTTTGTGATAAATTTCCCTAGTTCTCGCAAAGTTTGTCTTGCTCTATTGTTGCAAAAAAAGAAGAGGAAGAAGAAGAAGAGGAAGAGGAAGAGGAAGAGGAAGAAGAAGAAGAAGAAGGAGAAGAAGAAGAAGAAGAAGAAGAAGAAGAAGAAGAAAGAAGGAGAAGGAGAAGAAGAAGAAGAAGAAGAAAGAAGAAGAAGAAGAAAGAAGAAGAAGAAGAAGAAGAAGAAGAAGAAGAAGAAGAAGAAGAAGAAGAAAAACAACAACAACAACAACAACAACAACAACAAGAAGAAGAAGAAGAAGAAAAACAACAACAACAAGAAGAAGAAGAAGAAGAAAAACAACAACAACAACAACAACAACAAGAAAAACAACAAGAAGAAGAAGAAGAAGAAGAAAAACAACAAGAAGAAGAAGAAGAAGAAAGAAGAAGAAGAAGAAGAAGAAGAAGAAAGAAGAAGAAGAAGAAAGAAGAAGAAGAAGAAGAAGAAGAAGAAGAAGAAGAAGAAAAACAAGAAGAAAAACAACAGCATAAAGGAAAACAACAAGAAGAAAAACAGCATAAAGGAAAACAACAAGAAGAAAAACAACAAGAAGAAAAACAACAGCAAGAAGAAAAACAACAAGAAGAAAAACAACAAGAAGAAAAACAAGAAGAAGAAGAAGAAGAAGAAGAAGAAGAAGAAGAACAACAACAACAACAACAGCAGCAGCATCAACAACAATAAAACGATGGTTTATCTTAGTATACTTCCATATTTTCAATGCGGTTAGCACTATCACATAGTAAATTAAAATTATCGAATGGATCCAATCATCTTGTTCGCCTAGTGAATCCACAACAATTTTATGAAGCAAAGCGTAGCGATATCCAAACATCTTGATTTAGGAGAAGTCTCTTCTTCATAACACACAAATGTAATCACTTACCAAATGCATGTCTTCTATAACTGCCTGTGAATAAAATAAATTTATAGTAACTTGTAAAGCACCAAAATAAATACTAGATTCTAGATTCTAGATATATAAATTTTTATATCACACCCTGTGCGACGAGGTCCCTTATTTGTGCAGACGTTTCGTACTTACAAATAAACAGTGTATATCAAAGTCAGAGACTTATTATTATTTTATGCAATATTTATTAGTGTTTCAGTAATTTTCTAACCTTTTCTACTGCTGTTCAAAACTCTAATCTTGTAAATCAAATACAAAACAATGTAAAACACAGGGAACAGTAAGACATCAAAGAGAGTCCAAAGGTTCAAGAAGATCCACTTGAAGCAATCTTTCTCGAATAGGGTACTATTCTGCCAGTAATAGAAAGTTCCTGCCCAACGTCTTCTTAGAAGATCGTACACCACTGGATGAGCTAAAAACTAATGAAAAAGTACAAGGAAGGAAAATTGGCCCATCAGAAAATTACTACTAAAATACAATTTGTCTCTGAACTGAATAAAGCCATCAATGTTAAAAAACTACCATCAATTATCGAACCGTTAGGGTTATGGATTGACGTGTCGGCTGTTATAAGCACTCAAGACGTTAGAGAAAACTCAGCTACACCTCAATGAGACTGCTAACACGTACATCTCAAGTGCTTATCAGCATCCCGCGTGCATCCAATTGATCGACGCAAGCTGAGTATTGACCATTCCTCCACTGATTACTGGATATATACCTATTTCAAAAAAAGGTTGTCGGAGCCATAGGCTATAGGCGATAAGCAATAGGAGGTAGGCCATTCCAAGATCCATTAAGAATAGCTGGAATAATACTTGTGTTTCTGCTTCTTATTTTCAACAAGAACATGGAGCTTAGTGTTGAGATATTCAATGTTGTTTGTAGTCGTCGAAACCATTTTAAAGGTCTTAGTTATTTGTGTTTACTTATGCCCATTAAATCTTTCCGTCTTGAAATGACCTATCGCCTTTTGCTTATCTCCTTTGGCTCCGACAATCTTTTTTGAAATAGGTGTATTTTATTCATTGTTTGTTTTGTTACCTTTTTTTGCTTTAACAAAACTGCTTTTTCAGCGATGCGATCAAAGTCTTTTCCTTCGAATATCGCTCTTTTTATAATATCCTTTTTAAGAGGTTCAATCAAATGGAATGCATACTCCTCCATGGAATTTCCAATGGCTTTTAACTCTGCTTCATCCAGGCTGGAATATTTGGCTCTTTTTCTTAAATTAAAGCTATACTGCAATAGAAACATAATACGTATTTTAAATGATTTGGCCTTGGCTCTCGCAAAGGATTATGGGTCATTACTTTTCGTTCACAGTTCGAATACTTTCACTGACAATACACCATCTAAGATGCGTGATGATAAAATAGATATAGAAGAGAAATACTTGCAACTTGGGCATACAAATATGCATTTTCTTCGCTCGAGGCTATAATTTGGGCGCACTGATTCTAGTGCAACAATGGCAATTTATTTCTAACAATCCGAACCTTTCTCGGATCTTTTCCGGTTCACCTTTCGTCTCTTACAAGAGGAATAAATCTCTAAAAGATTTTCTTGTGAGAGCAAAAATCCAAAAAGATGTCTTGTTTTTGAACACGAGCGTAGCAGAAGGGCAGTGGCATCATCTTCATTTCGAAGAATAACACTACACTTTTCAGTTTCAAAGACATGTTTCGACAGAACCTCTGTAATCTTCATTTCGTGGAGAACATTGATTATTGCGATAATTATAAAACATAACTGTACTAGCTAACCTGCATTGCTTTTTCCAAACTATTTGTTACTTGTCCCTTTAACAGATTTGGTTTTACTAATTTGACTCTGTCAAGACCACTTTCAGTCATCTTATCCACCCATTTTTCCTTCCCTGTAAACAAGAAAGTCAATTGTTAAATAATTAAGGAGTGGTCATTATTTAGCGTGAGTAAATCTAGTTCTGGATGCACGCGGATAGTTGGGAGAACACGATGGTAGCGTAAGAGTTGCTCGAGGCGAGAGCAACTATAGCTAGCAGAGTAGGAAGGGATATGGAAGGGGGGATGGATGGATGGATGGATGAATGGATAAGGCTTATATTTTAATACATAAACTAAATAAGCTCCCTGAATTCATCTCAATTCGTATAAGGTTAAATTACTTTGCTTTTCCTCTGCTGCTTCACCATTTTGTGGACTTAAACTCTCTGTGGAAACAAAAATGATTTGAGAAAAAGCAAGCTGACTGACTGACTGATTGAATGATTGAATGAACAAATGAATAAATGACTGAAACAATGAACGAAAGAAAGGAATAATTGAGTGTGTGAAAAAGCAACTCCGAATGAAAATAGGGGGAAAAACAAAAAAACAAAACAAAACAAAAAAAAAAAAAAAAAAAGAAAACTTGAAGGAAAAGGAAGTGGACGATAGGCAATGATTAAAAGACCAAGAGAGAGCAAGTATTCCTTGATTAATATTGTATGAAAGAAAGCACGAACAAATAAACGAAAAGAAAAGGAATAGATAGATGAACCAAAGCCAAGAGCAATTCTTCATACCAATATCAGGAAGCCTTTTCTTTCCAATGGCTGTGTGGTTCTCCTCTGTTTCAGCTTTTGGATTAGATGGCGTCTAGTTTATTATAGTTCATAATTAACTTGAAAACCTTCAGTAAACAATTCAACACAAATCACTTCTTTCAGAAATCAAAATCTTCACCTTTTCGGGATCGTTGTGTTTGTTCACGACTTCCAACTCGATAATTTCCTCGGCCATTTTCATCACCCTAAAGTAAAAAGCTAGATAAGCTATAACTTAAAACTTTTGGTGTAAAAAAAAATGCCTTCACAATTTGACCTTGATCAATTCTGACCCAATTCATTCGGCTAGCTAACACAACTGTCTTGACTTTTGAGCTGATGTTATTTCAGTTTTGTGGTTTGTTGGTCAATTAATTGTGTAGATATAAAGGGACAAGTGGTGGTGCATGGCTTGATGCATGAAAGTCAATACCCTTAAAACCAAGCAAAAGAATTTTTTAAATTCTTTCTTTCTAAATTATGCAGTTGTAGATTGCGTTATGCCATGCTCTCATGTGATGTGGGTCATCATTCTGTTGGTACTGTTGGGATCTGCTCTTATTTCAAACTAACCAAAAGAATATAACTTGTATTGAAATTCCTCAGAAAATAAACGCTTCTCTTGAAACGAGGAAAGACGTTTTTCAGATTTTTTTATGGAATTAATCATTTTTATAAATATTAATAAAATATTATCAAAATTATTGGCAATAACGTATGACCTAACTGAGTTGTCTCGAATGAAGCTATGACGTACAGGTCTTGTCGTCTTTTTTAAGTACAGTGGTTAACTTTTAATTGATATCCTTTTATATAATTCACACGAACGTTTAAGTATCTACTAATCAACAATACTCAATTGCCTACGAATCCACGTTGTTATTTAGTTTGATTGCTAGTGAGAAATGAAGACTAGCGTCAGAAATAATTACATTAACAAAAGAAAAGTACGATCTAATGGGCCTTCTTATATACAGTGTGAATTACACATTACACGGTAGACAAAACCTAGAAAACAGCTGAATAATTTCAGAATAGTTTTAGTTTTACTGTGTATGTACTTACGGTCAACCGA
>WUAP02137172.1:0-12837 GCA_015163945.2 Stichodactyla helianthus
TACGAAATTTGTCCGCATTTCAATCCCATAAGGCTGTGCGATAGATCTATTTTTAGTAACCGTGGAAAGTGCTATTGCAGCAAACGTCGTGCTAAGCATGAGCCTATTTTAAAATAAATAGGTTCGACTGAATTAAGCTCATGGTTAGTTCGACGTTTGCTCTAGGGCCTAACTCACCAAAAATTAAATTCATTCAAGGAATGTCACTGATAGGGAAAAATCGAATGCACAAAAACACGACCCCCAGAAATGCTTGCACAATTTTTGGTAGCACTCTTTTTTTTGACACTCTTTCATTTGCACCAGCCCAACCCCCTCTAATTGCTTTCGATTAATAGACCATACCTCTAGACGTGATGCTGAAGCGTCGTATGGCAGGGCGAAACCATACGAGGGTCATAAAGGGGGTCGGGGTCAAATCCCATTTCCCATCCTAACTTTTCCTTAAAATCCCAGTCCTAGTCAGTTGATTTCAGTAATGATAATTTGAGTATTCGCCGCCATTTCTACACTTTAGTGAGCGATATAGATGACCAATAGATGCGTGGGACTGGGTACAGCTTGTTGATACGTGGAGGCAGAGTGTCAAAGTTTGTTTTAATGTCTTTTAAGAATTTTAATTATCTAAAACTGCGGGGTTTTTCGACTTTTGTCGAGAGGTGAAAAACGAATCCCATTCACATCTGTTGTTCTGTTTCCCATTCCCAGTGGCCAAACCCTAGTTTAGTGCATCAAATCCCATCCTTACCCCTGCAGGACTCTCATTTACGGGTCAGCTGGAGATTTCGCTAATCCAGGGAACTTGAATGTCGACATGATTCATGTATAAAATGAATGATTCATGTCGTAGATTCATGTATAAAATGTAATTCCAAGGATAAAATTGGTCTAAAATAGCAGCAAGGTTCGGAACTAACAGCGCTAGCCTAGAAAGATTTAAAGAACATTTCAATAATTACTGAGAATGCATGAAAAACCTCGAAATGCTAGCCAGATGAGTTTCAGTATTTAGAACCCTTGTTAAAGTACCGGACATTTATAGAAATTTTTTGACAGAAAAAAATTAAAAAACATTTTTGAAGTTGTACGAAAATTCAAATCCTTTTTCTACTTCTTACGACCCATAAAGCATTTCGTTTCGGCTCAATTGCATCAAATGAGGAGCACTTTGCATAAAAACAATAGTTTTCATATGCAGTGAAGGATAAAACGCTATTCCCCTTTCCGAAATTCAAAGAAAGACTGGGCACGAACTCTATTTCGTCCCAAAAATCATTCCTAGAATCCAGTGCAAGATGGCGGCACTTATGATCTCCTCCCCAAATTCAGGCCCACAATTCTGTGCGGCACGAGTTCGCTTCCAGTAAAATTGAATAAGTAACTGGTTGTCTCTGATTTATAATTTGTTGCTAGACGTTTCGGTCGAGATAGTACGACCTTCATCGGTGGAATGATGGCTAATGCAAATTGAAAGTTTTAGCCATTAGCCATCATTCCACCGACGAAGGTCGTAGTATCTCGACCGAAACGTCTAGTAACAAATTATAAATCAGAGACAACCAGTTATCTGTTCAAGTTTTCAAATGGCTGATTACAAAATCTTTGATCTTATTCGTTTCCAGTCTTCTATTGAATTTCGGAAAGGAGAATTGCATGTATGCAAAGTGCCCTCACACTCGGGAATAAGAAACCATTAAATACTAAAAAACAATCGAAAGTACGTAGATATTTAGGTTATAAACGTACGAAAATAACGAGCAAGATATGAAGAAATTGCTTTTTATTATACAACTATTGTAAAAACATTTGTTGTACATCATTACATGTAACTCCTACTTACAAGTATTTAAGATCTCTGTTGAGCGTTTCCATAGATAATTTCGAAATAATAAATAGTTTAAAATATGTGCACTGTAGATTATTGCGTTTCACTTCATAATGATGGACTAGATGATACAAAAACTATATACAAACTTATTAAGAAACTAAATAATTGAGACATCTTGGAATTTTGAGGAAGAAAAGTCATTATTTAGAGCGCCGGGTGGAGGTATTTTTACACAAGGAGTTGGGAGGTTTACAAAAACATGAATCTAAAAAGGGAAAAAGAGGGAAAAGTGTCATTTTTCTGAGTCTCAATCATTTTATATATCCAAATCAGGGTTACTGTAAAAAGTAAATGTGAAAAAACCTCAAAATGAGTATGCGCTTACACGTTTTCTAAATAATAACTTACCCCCATGGATTTTATTTTATTTAGAGTGATTTTATTTAACCCGTGAAACAAAAGTTACTTTTTAATGAGTAATAGTGAAATAAAATTTGAAATGTGTAATAGATACAAAAGAAAACAATCGAATTGGCCTTTCCGGAATTGAGGAAGGGACTGGGAAAGAGTGTAGAAATATTAATCCAATAGACCTTTTTCGAATTCGCCGAATACCGCTGTGTTCCTTGATTACAGACTCATTTCTACAGGGTTAGCCTCATTTCGGTGTCAAAATATGCATAAATAACAAAGATAGATCAAAGAATGCACGACTTTAACAATACAAATACTTTGAAATTTCACGGACCTTCACTGAAAAGCGCGAATATTTTACACAAAAACGAGGCTAACCCTGTATAACGGAGAACTCGAAACTGGAGTATTGACCCCTAGCCGTCACGTGGTATAAATTGTAAAAAAGTTCGGACATTGTTGTCTGACTGCCGTACAAGTGTACTAACTTTTGAACAAATTATGGACTTGAATTATAAATTTCTCTCTCTAAATATAACCAAAATCTTGTTTGTTAAACCCTAATTCAAAATGCCCTTGCTGTTTTTGAGAAAAACTTATCATAACATGTTGAAAATTTGTTCAAAAGTTAGCGCATTCGTACGACAGTCAGACAACAATGTCCGAACATTTTCGTGACCGTAACGCAATGTAGCACAAATTACACCCCGTTCATGGCTAGGGGTCAATCGGTGAATTAAAAAACAAACCCCATCACATGAAAAATCACACTAAAATTACTAATCGAGTTTTAGAATGTTTGGGCAAATAATGATTGATTAGCAGGCTTTAAACAAATCGTTAAAATAAGAGAGAATGTATGCTTTTTGGGGACGCTGTCCTCGAACCCCACACATTCTCCCTTATTTTTGCGACTTTTAAAAGCTTGCCATTCAGCAAGTATTCATTCAAACGTGCAAAAACTCAGTAATAATACTAATGTGATCTTTTCTGTGATGGGAATAATTTCTTAATTAAATTAATATTTTCACTAGGTCCCAGTCCCTTCCTGAATTCCGGAAAGGCAAATTAGTGTCTACTAACCTCTATTAACCCCTGTTTATACGGAGGCGAGCCGGCTGGCCCACTTTGCCGATATCTCGGTTAAGCCTACATTCTTTGTAAAAATTTCAGTCGGCGTTTACATGGGAAGGCGGGCTGGGTTCGCTTACCAATATCCTGTTGAAAGGCGCGGCGGGCTGGAAAAAGTCTCATATAAACGAGCCAGCCCGGTAAGCCGAGCTGAAAATGTTTCTACTGCGCATGTGAAATAAGCGCTGACCAATCACACGACTGATTTCATCCGCCGGTAAGCGGGCTGAATTTTCTCATGTAAACGCCAAAACTTCACCTCGGCAAAGCGAGCCAGCCCACTTACCGGGCTGGCTTGCCTCCATATAAACAGGGCCTTAGAGTAATAACTATTTCACGGGGTTAAGTGAAACCACTCTAACATATTGATTTGTTATAATAATTGAACTTTAATCATGGTAATAACGATATTAGAACTAACTAATTCGGACCGTAAATCCGTAAAGTCATCTTATAAGAGTAACATAAAGAAAAAAGTCTGTTGTTCGACTCAAAATAATTCGAGTCAATAAGGTTTGTTAATTGAATATAATGTATCTAACACCAAAATGATAACCAAAATGAATGATCACGAAAAGTAGAGAAGACTGACCAGTCCAATATCTTATCAAAGTTGGTCATTATAATATCTCTAACTGGTAGAATCTGGTACAGTCATGTTTTGAGTTTTTATATCATTTTTGAGAAGAAAAGAGAAAACATAATAATATATAACTTTAGTGGTATAACAGCGTGAAACTGCAAATGGTAAACTAAAACAGCGCTATACTTTTTTAAAATGAGTGAAGGTATCTAGAACTTTCGTTTGAACGAATTAAAAATCTAAGCGAAAAGCTTGTTATTTCGAAACCGTTAATCAACTTTTTCTTCTTTTTCACCGTCACCCTTAATAAAAGCACCTTTTTCTCTTCATAGTACACACGACCAACTTCTCTGTCAAGCCGAAAATCGACCCACACGCAAAATTTGTGATTAGAATAGCAAAGAAGTTTGTTTATAACGAATCATACTTATAAATATAGGAGCGTTTCTTGTTCGGTACGCGAGATTTAGCTTGGTGAACACGAGGTAATTCCTGGGTAAATCCTAAAGCATAGGTTTTTATATGAGTTTAGGGAAGGTAGGACATCTAAAACGGGTGAGAATATCTATAACATTACTAACCACTACTAACCATTACTAACCACAGTTAGCTTATTTCTATTTCAACTCCTCGATGATCATATGACTATACCAGTGTTGCCTGCTGATCGTCTTCCGTGACCCACTCCAACAAATCCTCTTCGTAAAATGATGGCAGTGACGACTGATTTCCGTTGACCATATTGTTATTTAAATAAGACTCGGTCGAATTGACATTTGATGAGGATCCCGCCCTATGGTTCTTAGCCATCAGTAATAGACAAGAGGTTGATCCGTACCCTCTGTCTGCTAGATTAGGTCCTGATCTTGCCATAGAAGAGTTCTGACTTAACGAATAACTACCAGCATTTCCAGTACTGCTTAGTATCGCTACATCACTCGTGTTCAGGTATTTCTGGTTCCTCTGCGAAAAGCTTTGCGGTGGTCTCAGCATTGCACTACCAAATGAAAAAGCCCTGTTCGTTTTTACCGTAGGGCTGTACGGTGAGAATCTCGGGTCGCTCTCGCTACAAACACTCTCCGAACTCTGAGCACCATATCGATTGTTCGTTAAACGCGGACTGGGAGAACGCGAATAACCCCCATCCAGGTTGTCCCAGGATGACGCTATGATCCTATACGGTGGACTGCGATCGACTTCTTGAACAAGTATCGACTCATCGGCTATTTCCTCAGAGTTTGTGTAGCTCGAACTAATCGATGAAGGTTTTGTAGATGAGTCGCTTCTAGTATCGCTATCCGAGTACTGGAAAGCAGGTCCATGACGAGAACTGTCGTTCACAGCACGAGGGGATCGTGGCTCCCCTCGATTCCATTCCGAAGATGGACTATGATGGAGTCTCGTATCGAAGTATCCTTGGTATGACCGCGATGAGGGGCTTGGCGGACATCGGATTCGTGAGAATGAGCCATGAAAAGCTCCATTGGTGAACCCGTTGTCGATTTCACCCCGGGTGATATCCGAACTCGAGCTTGGTTTGCGGAGGTTATTTATTCGAAATCGAGCTGGTGAACTTGGTGACGAGAAAGGATGTGGGTAGTAGGGCTCACCATTGAACTGGTTCACATTGCTACTAGGTGCATCGTCATCTATCAAAATAAAAATTATGAGGACATCAGTAAATAGATAAATGGAGGAAATAAAACAAGTTACACGATAGACATTTTTCTTTTAAGGTTGCGCACGCATCCAAATTTGACGGAAAGAAAGAGACAAAACTTTAAGAATAGACAAACAGATTACATTTTCAGAGGCGAATAATTACTTTTGAGAATTTTTGTTAAAAAATTTCCAAGAACTGTATGCTAATTCTCACCCCAAAAAACTCCAGTCTGGTTTCGTGGTCCGTCAGATTTCTTAGATTTGCAGAACCGCGCAGCCTTGAGAAAAACGTCTATTGCTTAGTAAGTAAATTGCAGTTTGGTCTAGCCTGCATACAAACGTTTCCTTATCCCTCCTCTAGTGGGGAGAAACGGGTAAAGCAGTCTGCACGCAGGCTAAACTCAGCAGTACAAATTAAACATGATAATTATATGAATCGAGATGTCCATTGTTGAAAGGGCTCGAATGGCCAAGACACTGTCGGTCATTGTTTTGAAATAAAACAGTTCTTAGAACTTAAATTCAACATAATTGTTTCTCTCATCCCTTTGACATCCGTCGCCTCTTTTGTGGAAGTCTTTTTTTAGTCTTTAGGTAAGCTTCCCGTGTCCACGAGACCCGGGCATTCCCGCATTCCCGCATGATCTCTATTGCTCGTTCACTCATAGTCTTCTTCTATTCTCATTACTCCGACGCCACAGGAAGACCAGAAAAAGGGTTACTCAAAACAAAAGAATGCCACGGATCCATGATTAAAACAGTACAACACGCATTTGCATTCAAGATGGTAAGTCTTCAACCGCAAGATCTTTTACATACCTTCGTCGTCTTCGTCATCTATTACCAAGTATTCTCGCTTTAGCCTACGTAGTTGGTCCTCCATGTCTCGAAGCTGCGAGAAAAAGAAAAAAACAAGAAATGTCAACACAAACACAAAATCCTATACCTACACATATACCTTGGACTTTCGGGTCGAGATTGAGCAGAGGGATCAACAACTGCCCATTCTATAATGCATGTACTTCCAATTCTAGATTGGTGAGGTGGGAGATCAGGGCAAAAGGTTGGAGGATAAAATACGGCAGATATATGGGGTAAATCAAGTCAGGGTTTTCAAGAATCTCACGGTGAAGTTTTGTTTAGCTTTGGTACAAACAGCTTGCACAGTGCACCATGTTCGCAATCTCGGACACCCTACGCAAGTCTGGTATTGTGACTACGACGCATGCGCAACGCATGGGAATACCCCCGTATTTCTTTACGTTTGGACAAGTGTTTGCATCGCCAAAAAAAAAAAAAAAGGGATGACTAGCCCACCACGAAAAACCAAAATTTTGATTTCCATAACATTTAAAACGATAATACAAGACCTTAATAGACTGACTACAAGTTAGTATGCAAATGGAAACTAATCAGCCAAGTCGGCAAGTAAGAAATGACGTCTGGCCAAGTGCGTGAACAAGAAAGTTAAAACGTTAATATATTTATGGAACATAACAAGAAGTTAGCCGTTTAACCGCATGTTTCTTACTGAAGGTAATGTAAGGTGTTACACGGCCTCAAATGCAAACGTTAGTCTATGCCATATGAATACAACGGTTCTCCAATTAAACAAGATTATAATGCAGACACAGGGTGCAATCCTTTGGCAACACGTCACATGTACGGCACATGTTGTAGAAATGTTCACGCACACTTGTAAGGAGCGTTGACGCGATTTGCTGCCATGAATCGTGAAAGAAAGTAGCAAAGAACGATACTACTTCAAACAACGTCTTCTCTGACGTCAGCGTTTTGCAACAATTTTGAATTTCGTAGGGTATTAGATAATGTAATTTCTTGTGACAAGATTTGCAGGGACTAAATAAAATTGCACCGTGTATCTGCATCTTTAAAAAGGTGGTTACATCAGTTTCACACACACACACACACGTTTCCAAGTGCCTGAAAAGTAAAATAAAATTAAACAAACCTTTTTTAGAGATTTTTGGTAGGTAATTTTTCTTGTCTTCCTGACATTTTTGCTGACATTTTGATCTTCTGCTAGTTTCTGGAGGTGTGGAGAGGTTAATATAAAGCAGGTTATAAGATGTACGAGTTGGTAGCATTAGTAGAACATGAGGATGACATGATAGTCAAATGAATAGTGATGTGATGTACTAATGTAATCTATACGTACCCTGTCAGCACTGGTGATTTTTGCCTGAATTTCCACTTCCATTTGGTGCCTTTCAATTTCCTCACTCTAAAAATTTGAGAGAAAGAAAAGATGAATAATACAGAGGTAAAACAAAGAAAAAACAGATTAAAAATGAGAAGTAAGATGAAGAAAGGTCGAAAAGAACGAGAGAAGAGCAAACAGAAATTGAAAGCAAAGCAAAGCAAAGTAAGTAAAGAAAAGGTTTGACCCCATCACAAGAATAAAACAACTACTACAACAACAACAATAACAACAGCAAAGTAAATAAAGAAAAGGTTTGATCCCATCACAAGAATAAAACTACTACTACAACAACAACAATAACAACAGCAAAGTAAATAAAGAAAAGGTTTGGCCCCATCACAAGAATAAAACAACTACTACAACAACAACAATAACAACAGCAAAGTAAATAAAGAAAAGGTTTGACCCCATCACAAGAATAAAACAACTACTACAACAACAACAACAACAGCAAAGTAAATAAAGAAAAGGTTTGACACCACCACAAGAATACAACTACAACAACAACAACAACACTAACAGCAAAACAAACAAAAATGATATGTACCTCTGTTTTATCTCCACTAACAACAAAGTCAGAAAACTCAAAAGCCGTGCCAACTCTTCTTCGTATTGGTGGTAAAGGTTTACCAACCAGATAAGGAGTTTCTGGGGGATAATGTCCGATAAACTCCTGAAATACAAGTAAACATTGTTAAGCTCTGCTGTCATGATTTAGGGTCAAATGTATAATAACATATACTTCCAATTAAATTTTTCGCAGTTTTCATGACGTTTTTAGTTAAATCTCTGCTAAAATCTAAAATCAAGCTCTTCAAGCAGCAAATAAACTTAAGATTCAATGTGTTTACTGCTTTTTAAAAACTTACCGCTTCTTGTATACAAAGTTTACGCAGTCCATCAGTCTTCTCCTTCAGTTTTTCCATTAGAGCATCTTTTCTAGCAGAAAGAGCTTTAGCCATTTCTCTCTCGGATGCTTTCGTCGCAGCGGTAGTCTCTCCTATGAAGGATTACAAAGCAATTTAGATATTGAGACCAGAGTCCGAAACTTTGCCAGCAACGTCACAAGCAAGCAACAGATGGTGATATATTTTAGATACAGGGTAACTTTTCTGCAACAATTTCGGCTGGAAAGATTGATAGTTTTCTCTAATGTCAACAATACTGCAAGGTTGTGCAAAGTTACATCCCGTGCGTGCCTGCATCTTTATACATTTGTCAATTGCAATCCTTGCCCCACACCTCCCCACCTCCCCAGGACAGGGCGGGGAATTAGGGCACGCACGGGGATACGGGGAGTTTAACGCAAACCTCAACAGTTTTATCAATTTTAACAGAAATTTTTTCTTCAGGGACAGGGGCAAAGTGCTCCCCGCCCTGTCCTGGGGGTTGGGGGTTACAATCGACTAGTGCATTATGTTCAAAAAGTAAAGCGGCACAGACAATTACAACAAATTTAAAACAAATCAGTCAATCGCATCCATTCATCTGATATCTATGCATAGCTGCTGAAAAACACTGGCTACCAAACAAGCAAGGTAGCTTATGATTACAGTGCTGTAAAAAAAGAAAAAAAAAAAAAAAAACCCAGAATTCATCCCTTTGTTCTCACCTCCATCTAATGTTGAAGCACTGAGGGAGTATTCACTGCTTACGCTGTCACTAATTTCAGATGTTAGAGATGACGGAATCGATAAAGTAGATGTCGTCAGATCTCTTGCTACGTCTCTCAGTGTCCGTGTTGCAGTTGCTGTTGCCTGTATCATTTCACAATGAGAACAAAAAACATTTTAGACTAGAACTGTCCATTTATAGGGAGCATTTTGTACGATGTTGTACTACCAAATTCTCTAGAGGGTCTGCAGGCCGATAAAACGCTCCTGTCGAGTTTTTATTTGGATCGATCCAAATGATTATGCGTCAAAAGTCGCCACCGCAATCTACGTTCGTAGAAGTATGCAATGTCACCCGATCATTTGGATCGATCCGAATAAAAACCAGATGGAGCATCTTTGTCCGGATCGCCGAAAGATTTAAAAGGATCCGGTAGTAACTTTTGGGTGGAAATAATCCAACCGATAAGTTACTATGGATTTGAAATCACCAAACAAAAGAAGTTCAAGAAGTTAACATTCCTTTTTGTTACCTTAATGTAAATGAAAAATAACAGACTCAAACAAATCGAAATGAAAACAATGTACTCTGTAGCCTGCATAGCTGGCCCTCCGTGTTTTTTGGGGGCCTGGGGAGGGGAGAGGTGTAAAAAATTTGAAATTCAATAAATCAGTTCACGAATTCAGTAAAATTAAATTTTAAAAGTCACTCTTATCATGCAGTCTTGTATTAAGATTTTAAAAGTACCTCAGCCTTTTTCTTGTCCAAATAAAACTGATGTTGACTGATGGCCATTGTCCACATTGTTTTAGCAGAAGCTGCAGTACTGGCATACCAATTATGCACCATCACGTTCGCAGGATTACCACCTTTACGACCCACAGAAGCACTCCTGTGCAATTAGAAAATACATATACAATTAAGTATTTCTGATTCCAATATTCTGTATCTTCATTAAAATAGATTATTTGTTGAAAAGCAAATAATAAATTAAGTACTGCACATTCAAGAAGAAAACATCTTTACATGAAAAATTTCTTTCTGTTAGAGGAAATAGACCTTTTTACTTTGGGCGTAAGGTTTTCCCATTTCAGACCAACGTGTCATTCTCTTGAGGAATAAAACTCTGTCTGAGGTTTGTACATATTCCCAAGGGAATGCCGCGTGATCCGAAATGAGAAAACATTACATCCAATGTTCTATAGACCTCTTTATCTTCGTATGCAAATTGCCCAGGTAAAGATGGGCTATTATTCGTTAACTTTGTTGTATAATTTTCCGTTATATTTTATAAGTAGCCTTTTGCTATTTAATGATAAAATTGTTCCTGAACAATTCAGTACATGTTCAACCACCACCTTCATTGGAACAGAAGTGTAAACTTTCTTTGAAAATTAAATAAAAATTATCCTTCACAAACTAAGACTAAAAACGAACCCTTTCTTTATTTTTTCTTCTTCAGAATGGTATTTCATCATTAAGATAGCCAGTCATAATAATTCTTTTAAGGTTAAAGAGGAGGGATTCGGTAACATACCTATGCCTTAATTGAATAGATTCATATCTACAACAGACAAAACAAAATCGATTTATACTTTATATATATGCCAGGGGCGGATCCAGGGGTGGTGAAGAGGGTGACTAGTCACCCCCTTTTGTAGGAAACCTCCATTATAAATACGTTATTAATCACTCAAAAATCACTCTAGTCTTGACGTTTGAATTTTACATCAGTTTTGCATTGGATTGTTGGATTGATTTCTAGCCCTGTTAACGTTATACATTGGTGTTTTGGTCGTGTTGGATGTTTTTCGTGCATTTTTGGGGTTTCCTGTGGCTTCTGGCCCAAAACGCATGCGCGTCTTAAGGTGGCTCCCTAGAGTTTTCGGTAGTTCCAATCAATAGGACATAGTAATCTATGGCTAATGCAGGCTCACACATTGATACCCAATAGGCCAACCATATTAAAGTTCATGAGTTTACGATTCAATCTTTATGAAGCTGATCACATATAAGGTTACCATGGTAACACTAGGTCAGCTATGATGAAGGCCATTCTTTTCATTAAAAAATTAAAAACTCAAGTTTTCCGCAGTAAATATTTTAAAAACGTTTTATAATGAAAGTCAGTTACCTTACCTTTCATTTTGCACAATGCTAAAACATTAGGTACTACAGGAATTTCAAATAATGCGAAATCTTGAATTTGCCAAATAAAAAATATTCCACAGTACCGAATTTCTTAAAGGGGAACTAGCATCAAAATGACGTCATACACTCAATCTAAGCATTCAGCTCCATACTTTTCTTTATATTTTGTTTCTTAAACAATTTTATTTCTTTAATACTAAAAGTTTGTGTGAAGGGAGTTTTCTTACATTTTTTAGGCTAAGGATTCATTTTCTGACCAGTTTTCTTCAATGTAGAAAATTTACGTTGAGATATTTCAATTACAAATTACAAAGAAATTTATGGAACTAAATTTTTGTGTGGAGTGTATGACGTCACTGATACCTCTAAAGACTCATAAAAATCTAATACTTCCCATGAGAATTTTCAGAAAACAAACTAACCAGTTTTTGAACAGCTCTTTGAGAGTCTTTCAGTGTAGTTTCAATGAAGTTTTAGCTAAATTGAATGTTGAACAATTTTGATGCTAGTCCCCCTTTAACATTTTGACAACTGTTTAACCTTTTACTGCCTAGTTTTTTAGTTATTTCAGAAAAAGATAACGCGTGCGAACAATATTTGTGACGTCATCAAAATAAAAATTCTTCAAGTTCCGCTTCTGCACATGCTTGTGCACAACCTCACGTGTGTGCCCAAAACTATATGGAGCCACCTTAAAGTTAACCCCCCTTAGAAAACTCCTGAACCCGCCCCTGTATGCAAATGTAGATGAAGGCAAAGACATGAAGAGTTTTTCTTCTGGTGAATTGATAGTTTAATGGATTCCATTGCAGTAAAGATTACCAATATGGTGATGAATGAGATGAAGTATCAATCATTTTGAATAAGACTAATGTTAAGTTTAGGTATATTTAAACATGAATGTATGGACAGGATGACAACAACACTATCTTAACTTAGAATTTAACTTACAATTATATAAACACTTTTGAATAATCGAGTGCTTATTTAAATTATTTAAATTATCTTAATTGCTATTTACTTTTGATGTATGTCATAATAAAGAATAATGGATGTTATAGTGGTTATGTTTCTTGGTACATGTGGACCAAGAGAGTTTCTACAGTATGGCAACAGGATCAAACACATCAGGATAGTTGTTATTCCTGTGACCTTAAGTAGTATTTAAAAAACGAGCAGCAGTGTTTTATCAAATATAAAAACCCAAGGCGTAGCCGAGGGTTTTTGATA
>WUAP02137183.1:0-12837 GCA_015163945.2 Stichodactyla helianthus
CAATAAGGCCGAAATAGCTATCCACGTCTGCTTTTTGATTGGCTGAGTGTTGGCTCCGTCGTGTTGTTATCGTTCTATGTTTTTCACGTTGTTACAGCCATTCATTTTTATAGTCTAATTCACAAGTATTGTGGCTGAACTGATCTTTTACAGATCCTACATCTGCGGCATTATCGTACACGGTCATTCATTTTATTTTACATTCTTTCTAGTCCCCAGTTCTGCTCGTCCACACGCGGCTTTAAGAATTAATGGCATGGGATCTAAAGACGACTCGGCAGTGGAGACTCTACGACTGAACGCACCTTCCTGTACTACGGAAATGACTATTAGAAGGTAACTATGACAACATCCAGACCTCAGTCACATTTGAGTATGCGCAATTCTAGGTCACATGATAACCGTTTTTCGAGCCTGCGTTGCTTCTGGTCTCGTGCGCAGCCAACTTTAGGTCACGTATCAAAAGGAACCAATCACTGAAAAGAGCAGTCAATCACGTGATAAAAATCAAAGAAAGGCGTTGACCTATTAATTTTTAGAGCGCCACAAGTCAGGCGTTCCTCACTTAAAGTCCTTCGCGCGCATGCGCGCACATGGTTGTCGGTTTCCTATACGGCCTGCCAATTACTGATTATTTCCACGTGCTTTTCCATTGGTGATATGGATCTGCCCTGAGGACAAGATAAAAGTGAAAGCTAATTGTTTCGCCTTCCGCTTTCGAACCCTCCTTCTGCTTTCATCCTTCGATAGACTTGTCACGTTATCGAAACAAGACGAGGACTAGACCTCTAAATAGTTTGAAATGGGCAGTAAAACAGCCTTAACTTTAAGATTTAAGATTACTTCAGTAAAAGGTTTAAATGTTTCCGTAAGAATCAATACTGGAATCCTCGTTTGTCGTTTTACAGTTGATTTCGTTTGAATGTGAAACTCTCGAATAGCTCCCGCGCTTATCCAAACAGAAAATCAGAAAGTTTCTCAACCCATTTGAATATGATCTTTTAACTTGTGGGTTTTCTGTACTTGGAGTATATTCAGCGCACGTGCAGGCCTCTTCAAAGTTCATCAATCAAAGAATTACGAAATACCTAAAGCGAAATATATTTTGCAACTTGTGTTAAAAGTAAAAATTGATATTGACATCGCCGAGTCCTGTGGGATATTCGACCCTGAGGCTTTGATTGAACTAACCTAACATAAAATAATGCTCTCAAAGTAGTAAAATTGAATAATCTGTACATTTTCTTCATGTAACATCGCAATCAAGTAAAATCCCCTCAGGAAACACCTTGATTTGTGTGAAAAACTAGGCAAAAAGCAGTGTTGTGAATAACTTTTCTTTTCAAAGAACGATTGCTTGAAGGCGTAAAGTTTTGATTAACTCTAATAGCATCTTAATTATTATATCATAAGATTGAAAGATTAGATTGTAATTGTATTCCGTTTTCATGATGTCTGTGGACAGTTTGGAATTATCGGGTAGTTTGTGCGCATCTTCATCAACGTGCGCGGATTTGTATTTCATCTAGAAAATATAGCTTCAAGTGTATATATATTGTTCTGGGTCTTGAGATCGACTTGAAAACATCAAAGTTAACCTCTCGCTTTAATTCGTCGTTCGCATTCTTCAGTATAAGATGTCTATATATTACGACAACCAATCACTTGAAGCTTCACAAAAGAAGTTCCAATGATGACACAAATGAGGACAGACAAGACAAGCCGTTTAGGAGCACAGCCAATCACAGCGCTTGACATCAAGATTTTTGATTCGATAGTTTGATAGCCAGACTTGAAGACTTTCAAACGATATTGATAATAAACGAATGTGTGGCTTTATAAGAACGCAAGCTCCGGACAGAATAAGACAAAGATCTAGTAAGCAACGAAGTGGATGAATGGTTTAGAAGGGCAAGTACGAAGAAATAGAATATCGAAAAAAATTGGTAATATAGATATATAATCATTAGTCTTAATCTATGCATGTTTTTAACAAAGAGTAATGGTCACTCGATTTTCTTAGTCTCGTTTTGTCATCCAGACGCGCGCGCGTTTAAGATATCATTTTCATTCTTTACCGAAGCGACATCTACATTCTCTTCAAGAGAAAGTCGAGCGAGTTTCAACTGAAGAACTCCAAGTGTCATTCAAGAATTCAAAACCCTTATTAAGTGAAAATTGCCTAGAATCAGTGCTGATTGGAGGGACGTGAGCTGCACACCATTGAATTAAATATTGCCTGTTGGTTATTCTTGCTGGAAATTAAATAATCTTGATTCAAAGGAACCACACAACATGAGCGAGATACCTGTGCCTTCAGACTCATCCACAAGGTAATAGATAAACGAAATAATTTTTTAAAATATCTATTTATTATCATGGTAAACACATAACATATTCTATAATTCCTCAGAAGAGAAGGTACTTTTCTTGTTTCTGTCAAATCTGCGATAAAAACACCTCATTTTCTTTCGCTACGAACCAGAATCAAACCTGTAAAATTTCCAAGCTTTTCCGTGACTGAAACTGCAATTTCATTTTCTCTGAGGAAGCGAGATCTTCTAGAAATGCTTTCTTTACGACTGAATGTCAAACAGATGGAATAGTTTGGGTGCCAAACAACAAGGGAAAAAAACCTTACGGCTCTAATGAATGCAAGTCTTGCTCCTTCAGTATACCCTAACGCTCATATATCATTGACATATCTAAACAGGATTAAATTTAAGCTTTTTTCAGTGCACTGCTCTTATATTCTAAAGCTATTTCTTTTCAATTCTTGTCTCATTCCTATTTTCCCTGCCGACAAAGCAGTACTTTTGTTTATTTAGTGTCATCTATGCTTCAGCGTTACCGGCTGCTGTGGACAATGTTTAGGAACCACTTTTTCTCAAGATAGAAAACTCTCTTGCATAATGCAATTTATCATTCCGGAGATTTCAGCTATCATATCAAAAAACCATGGCTGTGTGCTGTGGCTTTTAACGGCTTTAATATCTAAAATCAAGAAATGATAAGCGAGATTTTCGATATAGGTCTTAAAAGCATCCAAATCATTATTCATATTTTTCTCTAACTCATTACCAGAAGCGGCAAAAACAAGGCAAACGAAGAACAGGGGAAAAACCATTATTTAGCTTTCTCAATATTTTTCGCTTTTTTGGTTTTTCTATTTTGTTTTGAAGGCTGGCGGCTTCCCTAAGCGGAAAACATTGAAACCGTAACAATTTTGGACTGAATAGAGTATTAATATTTAACACGAACCCTAAAAATCTGTATTTGTAGTAATTGGCAGTCTGTAGAATTAAAACACCGCTTTCTTTGCGACAATTTAGGGTAACCAGTGGGTTTCTTTTGCGTGACCTCACGGGATAGCGAGTCGGGAAACGTTGTTGACCAATTCTAGCCTCTTTTGTAAAAGGAAGTCGTTTATCAAGCTACATGCCGTCTTGTACATCACTCGGTGTAAAGGATAATTTTCCACCGGTTCGCCATTCAGTGAATGTCTAATTACCGAGACTTAAGTAACAACCTAATAGAGTAATCTATTATGCATTACAAGCCAGAAAATATCATAGTAATGAACCGTGCCTTTCTAAGGTACCCTGGAGAGGTATTTGTCGCGTGGACGTTATATCATCGTAGCCATTCTGGTGGTATTTAACAAAAATTTTCTCGTTTTCCTATTGTTAGTACCCCAAACATGGCCGCCGTTTTGCTTTTAAGTTGCAAGTTTATCACTTCGCTTTTCCGAAGTTTGAGAAAGACTGGCAACGAGTTTTCACCGCAAAGCACTGTGGTCACATTTTGGGGTTAAGATCAAAAGTCCCGCCAGAATCCGTCCCACAATGCTATGCGGTACCGATTCGTTACCAGTCTTTTTAGAAGTGTTTCGTTTTTGTTCTCGAAGTTTATCTGATTTCCATTGAGTGGTTGAAAGCTTTTCAAGTATGATAACAGTAAATACGTGTCACTCTGGTTTGTTACATCAAGTACGCGCTCGTTCTTCAGTTGCTGATTTGCCCATCGACTGACGGTTGTATTGCCGTCGATCGAAGCTACATGTAAATTTTTGTCTGTTTTTTAAGTACTAAATTAACATTGAACTCCACCGAATAATGTTCTGCATATTGTTATTTTTGATTGATTTTCGTTTTTCTTTTTGGTCTTTACGATCCCTTTGAGATAACTACTGAAGTGCAGCTTTAAAGGAAAAACAAACAAACAAACAAAAAACAAGCGAACAAACAGACAGACAAATAAATAAACAAACAGACAGACAAGACAGACAGACAGACAGACAAGACAGACAAGACAGACAGACAGACAGACAGACAGACAGACAGACAGACAGACAAACAGACAGACAGACAAACAAAACATTCGACTTGTCCGCGTGACACTTGGCTCAACAACATGTGAAAACGTTTAGCCTTTATTTGGTAGCCCTCTTTAGATAGAGTGTTATATTAGTATTTAGACGTCAGAGATGTCAAATATGTTTGTGATAACATACCTTGCATGCTGTAAAAATATTCTTTGTTTCTTATAAGTACTTGTCAAATGCCTTATCTTGCACTATTGTATCGCATGTTAAAAGTACCATATCTTGTATGTGACCCAAGAATATATCATATATCGCGTGTCTTTTTCCGCAGCCGATTTCGTACTGAAGCAAATTCGTAGCCGGTACAATGGCTGTACCGCTCTTTATCATAACTGTAACTGTGTGTTTTGATTGGATGATTCAAACAATGGAAAGCCATTTCAGTGTTACTGCATACCGTACCGTGTACGTGCTGTAAGTCAGTACCGTACGTTTCCCAGTCCTACGATAACCATTCTTATAGGAAGCCATTTCAGTGTTACTGCATACTGTACCGTGAACGTGCTGTAAGTCAGTACCGTATGTTTCCCACTCATACGAAAACTGCTTTATCTCGCGTGGTATTGAAAATATATAAAGTATACCATACCTGAAGACAGTCATCTAGGCTGTGTTGCAATGAATCATGGGGGAATCTGTCCAACATCCGGGAATCTTCATGCAATTTGATTTCACCTGTCTTACAGACAAAAAAACCGATAAGCTCAAAAAAAAGTCTGGATTTAAAAAAATGCTGGAAGTCAATATTATTGATTTGTGATTCACACTACTCAAGGGACGTCTTGGAAAGAATTCTTGTGTAAAAGCAGGAAAAATATTCGAATTTAAGGCTATTATTTTTTCGCGTTGAATTCAAGACTGTCTCGGCTGTTCTTTATACAGAAGCTCCTATGAGAGCAGTTAATTCGATGAATTTGTGAATTTATTCATAAACCGAGCAAATGAACTAGTTTGAGGCGCGTGCCAAGAGTAAACAAAGGTTTCCAAATTGAGCTGATTACCAATCTTAGCAGACTCACGGAAAAAAACATCTAAATCGACTTGCATTGCTTCAGGATATACGCCAGTTGCTCAGTTGCTATAGTCATCATGCTTCGAGTTCTGAAGTAAGTTCCTCACTGTCTTGACGTGTTGTTCATTTGTATTTTATCCTCAACAGCAAGGCCAGACTCCATAGAGGTCTTAGAGTTATCTCACCATCTTTCACAGTGCTAGTTTCCCGATGAGGTTTATCGCTTGGCCTGACCAACATCAAACTAGCGAAAATTCAGATAATTTTGGCTAATATTTAAGCTGTTTAATTTCTGTTTTTCATTCCTGTTTCTTTGGTATTTGAATTTGAAACCCCAATAGAATACAGCGACTCGTATTGGAAAAGTAACTTACAAGATTTGATCTTATGTCATACTTAGTCTGGCAAGATTCGTGCCATCTTGGAAAAGACGAAGATCGTAATTTTTTATGTTAGTTGGTTAAAAAAGAAGCCTGTAAATCTCTTTCTTAAGTTAAAAGTAATGAGCAATTCTCTGATGAGAATCAGGTTCGAAAACAGCTGAAGAATTGTAGGAATATCCAATAACCAATGCTTAAAAATATTTTTGACTTAGCTTCTTCGCTTTCGCGCCCGGTGAAACATTTAAATAGAACTCATCTTCAAATTGAAATCTTATAGACTATTTTATAATTTATATCAAGGTCGTGCATTGCGGTTCACACTGATTCCGAGCTGCGCTACTTCTGCCCAGCTCGAGTTTCAAGGCGGAACTTCTTTACGCGGTGAGCAAAAAATGTTATAATATACGAGAAACTTAACCATCTGATATTGGGAAAATCGCTTTTTTTTTTCCCTGCAAAAACAGAACGTGCCCATTTTCGCGTTATGCATATGTAGCTCTCAGTGTCTGGATTGTTTACAGTTGAATTTCGACAATCATGTGTGGTTTCTGTTTTGGGAAATAAAAGGTGTATTCGACTGATCTGCACGCGTGTCGACGCGTGTATCTATCTATCATTTCGCCAGATGTTGTGGGGAGCAATATTGTTCGAAAGCAAGCGAGAAACAATTTACTTTGACCTCTGTTGAACGAAAGTTCGCGATCCTATAAATTCTGTTTTGTTAGTGCGAATTTAAAACCATTGGAACAGCGAATCGTATTAGCAAGTGTTGATTGTTTGGTAGATTGACAGCCAAGAACAAAGCCATTGGAAGAAATTTCCATTTTGACAACACATGCACTTTCCAAGGAACTGCGTCGGTTCTCGTCTCGTTACCTCAAAATCGATCGCTTATTCGCAGCCTTATCAACATCCTTAAATGTTGATTGAATTCATCCAAGATTTTCCTGTCGAATCGCGATAATTTTTCTTTGCTTTTAATTTGAATTAGCGCGTTTTCGAGCAATGGCACAAGAAAACAGAAAATCAGCGTTGCTCCATACAGATAAGTATGTCAAGTTTAAACACGTATATGGAAATGGCAGACTGTATTTAGTAACTTCAATTGATCAAAAACTTATATATTATTTCATTATAAATTATCTGGAATATATATGAAGTAGAGTTGCTTGGCGGGCTGAAAGACTCGAGGACAGATGTAGACAAGTAGGAGTCGCAGCTGGTCGCGACTTGATCTCTTCGCCGGCTTGATCAGGCTAACGAAACCGAGACGATGCCGTAATCCCTGAACACATGATGAATTAGTGGCTGAATCAAAGGATAAACAGCATTGTTTGCAGATATTAACATCAATGAAAATTTCGTTCAATTATACACGAACACTATCCATTTCTTTCTTTTGGTAGCTCCTTCGCTTTAGTAATTCGGTAGTGTTCTAAATTATGGAGACATCAAATCAACTTTGGACTGAGTATTTGGTAGCATAGTTCATCACAGCTAAGCACAGCTTCCAGATAGTACCTTGACCTAGCTATAAAAGCCCAGAGGCTTTAATAGATATTCATTTATTGTCAAGATAAGTCACGTATCGAATCTGCCTTCGGCACTGATACGGCTCCACTGATATTCATGCCACTTAAGTTTCTTCTACAAGTCGTTGTGAATCTTTGATTGTCGCATTGGTTTCAGGAATAGTGAAGTTTTGCTTTCGTTCGTTTGCGTTACATCTTCGGTTTGATCTAGATATTCGTTTCGAAGGGAACAAATTCATTTTATGAAGGTTCGCGAGTGTCACGGACGGTGTAAACGTGTAGTCTTACTTCTACAAAATTACCTGTCAATTAATCGCACGAACACCTCCAACACCATTCACTGAATTAACTTTAAAAATACATTTTATTTTATTAAAACTTCGAGGAATTTTCTGTTTGGGATACGAAAAACTTGTTATAATTGTCATTCGATATCTAAAGGTTTTGCGATGTTTTGTCAGCTCCTCGTTGACAAACCTTTGATTTGAATGTGGTACATCAAATGCTTCACTTGTTTGACACACAAATACTCCGAAAGCTATCCATTTACAACAATATAACCACCAACGAACTACAACTACATCAACATAAATAGTATAACGATATTGTATTTATTTAAAAAGTGTTATTTTTAAAATTTGCTGTGTTATGTCTTTTAACATGATGACAATTTTACGATATAAAAGATAAAATGTCGATCAAGTGGACCCAGTGCAGAGCTTGGTGGAACCCCTTTTTTATTTTTTATTTAAAAACAAGTTTATTTTACAGAGGATTTGATTAAAATCTCAGACTGTACTATCCTAGTCACGATGGCACCGATAATACAAGAAGTTTCTTGTTTTAGTTCTGGACAGTGATTAATTTCTCCTCCTCTTAGCGTCAAGTTATTTTTGCGTTGCGTTTTGTTTATTGAAAGAGATTTATTCCACTGCATTTTGTTTTGACTCAATCGAAAGAAATGTCGGGCAACGCTTTAAAAATTATCCGCGAGGAAGGACAATTTTCGATAAAAAAAATTAACTGTTTTTGACACCTTGATACAACCTCGACGGGTCAACGTCCTAGTCTAAAAATTTTACCATCCATTTTAATTTTTTATTAATCCATGTTCAATTTTCACCTGGAGGTCATATATCTCGGTTATCAAGTTTGATATTAACTTTCTTTATCCATAGACTTGAACACAGTCGGTGCTTAATCAACTAATATTTTTTTTATTCTTTTCTTCGCACAGAAGAAGTTTCGATGATGCTCAGAGTCGCTTTAAGTGCAGGAAAGTCTTGGGTATTGGTGGGAAAGAACCCTCAAAGGTAAGAAAATGAAAATATGAAAGACAAGCAATAGTATGAATATGTAACTAGTCTAAGAGGATAAATATACACGATATGAAATATGGCTGAACGAACACTCGACCTTCAAGTGGCAGCTCAATCAATACCCAACGAGGAGTCATAGATATGTCTTTAAAAAAACGAATTTTTTATTTCCAAATTTTTCCAAATTTTGGATTTCCAATTTCTCTCAGGGTATTTTTCAGTACATTTTAGTTATATGTCATTATTATTTTTGTTGCTACAGCTATTTCTCGCGTGAAGGCTTTTATTCAGCTTAATATTAGTAAGACAGACATGTATTATGAAAAAGATGGCATAATAGCCCTAAGGATTGGTCAATTGGTCGGCTTTTCTTTCTATTCTCGTAAAGCCGATTGTATTTTCTCGTTATTTCTTGTTTGATTATTTATTTTAATTGAAAAGAGGATAAAAAAGAAAACAATAAAAAAAAGATGGCATGTGCGTTAAATGCATGCATGGAAATGCTTTCCCTTCTCTTTATTCATTCATTCGTTCGTTTGTTCGTTCATTCATTTTTTTGCTAGTATGTTTTTTGTTCTTTGATTGATAATGCTATAATAATACTAATATTACTACTACTAATTAATGTTGATAATAATAAATAATAATCATGGCGCAAAATAATACCAATATAAATAACAACGGTGTTACTTTTTGTAAAAGATGAAGTTATATTCAACAAAGTATGTACGTTATATGAAATGGATACTTTCCTGGGAAAGCTAAAAAGTAATGACTTAAACGTCTGCTCCCCTCCCCTCTCCCCTTAGTGGTAAACCCCAAGGGGGTGGGGGTGGAGTGAGTAGCCTCTCACGAAATGAAAAAATAGACTAGCATATAATTTCTTTGTTTTCAGACAACGATTCACAATATTTCACAGCAGCGACTATTTAACTAGTGTGCTTCTTATTAGGAATTTCCAAAAGATTAATTAAAACCGAAGAAAGATGAATTTTTCTTACACTGGTGACCTAGATGGCCCACCAGGTGTAACAAATAGAAAACCAAATTCTTAAATTTTTCAAATTTTAATGGAAAAACGTTGGGGGGTGAAAATTTAAAGAAAAACCTTTTAGCTGTGGAAATGACATTCTGAAGAGAATAAAAGAAAAAATCGATAAATTCTATTTTTGTATTGTCTCTGCCAGTGGCGATGGCTGGTTTTGACAAATCAACCCAATTCAAAACATATTTCGCACTGGGTATTAATAACCCTCTCGATCACTGCTGCTTTAAATTTCTACAGTAGAAGTATTTGTTTTGCTTTCGTATTTGAAGCTTAATTCAAAACTTTACCAGGCTTTTCGTGATTGTGGAACAACCTTGGGTCATTCACTACAGAGCTAGGCTCCATTCTAAGGTGAATGCCTAAAGATCGAATAGGAATTTAGAAGTTGATTTTTGCGGAGGGAGGAAAAACCGGAGAACCTGGAGAAAATCCTCGAAGCACAGGAGAGAAAACAAACAACTTTACCCACATGAGATAGCAGGTCCAGGGATTGAATCTGTGACAACAGCGATGAGAGAGAGCAACAGCGCACATCACCCATGCTTCCCAATATCTCGTCTACTCTTTAAGGTCGCTTTCAATCCGCAAACGCCACCAACGCGGATTCAAGCTGTGATAGAAGTCAATCTACAAACCACCCCGACTTATCCATTTTTCCTTACCCACACTTTTTTTATGACATTGCCAGGATTCGATTTTACTGCGTTTCTAAAGAGTCTTTGAATCTGAAGTGTAATAAGTTTGGTTTCTATCTCTCGGTGAAAATAAACGCTCGTGTTTTCTTCTTGAGGAACCAGCATTCTGACATTGTGACATTTTCTTGTTCAATTATCTTCGGTTGAAATTTTGTTGATGAATTCATAAAAACAGGTGCTTTAGTTGTGTTTTCTAGAGTAATCTTAATTTATTTTTCAGAAATTATCCCCTTTTTGAGGTGATCATTCTCAAATCTTAGTAATGGAACGGCCAGTGTGCAGTGGTTTTCGTCTCGCTAGGCTTGTAAAATTTAACTGTTGTACTAATGAAATACTTGGGTTTTTGTATTTTTAGTATCGGTGTGAATTTTAATCCTCGATTTTTTTTTCTTTCTTTTTTTCCTTCTTCTTTTTCCAAGTCCCCCGCTTTTTCCCCTTCAAAAACAATAACAAGAAGAAATATACCAACAAAAATTTCAGTTTAAAAATACGTTTTTTGAGTCTTTCATCTGCATACATTTTCATCAGTCTCGACGTAGATCATTTCGTTAAACTATTTTTGTATACATTGTAATTCCTTCCCGGATGCATTAGCTCTAGACAGAAATCTATTTCCATTTTTAAACTTCTGACAACCATGTTACTTCTGCCATTTTCAGAAATGAAAACGATACTATTTTTTTAAAGACGACTAAAGACACTGGAATGCCCCATGTTCAAACTTAGGACTAATAAAAAAATAAAATAAAATAAAACACAGACAAGGTAAAGATGATTGCAAAAACGGGAATACCACAGGTTTACATGTACGCTAAGAACCACTGAAAAAAAAACATAGACTAGGTTTCAAAGATGATTGCAAAAACCGGGATCCCACAGTTCAAGCTTAGGACCACTCAGACAAATTCACAGACTAGGTTTCAAAGATGATAAAAAACTGGAATAATGCTACAAAGGTTTAGGAACCCTAAAGAAAAAATCCACTGTCTGGATTTCAATTATGATATTAAAAAATTGGAATACCACAAGGATCAAGCTTAGGACCACTGAAAATACGCCGCCTAGGTTCAGTCTAGTCGTTTTCTATGGCTAAAATTAATGAATAGAATTACGGCTTATCCGTTTCTTTTACGTAAAGAAATATATAGAAACGTCTAGTTCTCAAGTGCTAAAAATGGGATAAATCCCGAAGATCTATATTTGGTCCACTGCAATAGTATGACCATCGATATTGGAAAGCAAAGAAACCCAAAACTTGTTCTGTTATCGCCAAGCCATAACAATTAATAATACAAAAGACGGTTATCTTATATAGGAGTTTTAGAAAATTGCGCCCAAATTAATCTCAAACGAGACGGTACATGCTAGATTGACAGCCAGGGAAGAAAAGCTTTGCGCGTCTTATCCTATGATTACAATCTTTGTTTATTTAGCTAAGTTGACAATAATCCAATATTTATACACCGTCCGTGAACTTAAATTGCACTAAGTAAGGAAAGACGTCATTAATCGCTAATGATGATTATAATATCCAAATTGTCTTTCGATTGGTGTAATGTTAGTGCACTTTTTAATTAAATACAAATTATTCCATCGTATGTAGAAACAATTCTATTGCACTAAATTTCTTCAACAATAAATAAATTCTTTACTCTTCTTATCTCACGCTTAGTTAATGATTATTGTCAATTGTCTATTTAGTTTCTTTGTTTTGTTTTGATTTTATTTCTTTAGTTTTTCTTTCTTTCTTTCTTTTAGGTTTTACAAGTTCTTGGTCGACATGAATCCTACATTTTAGTAATACCTCGAGGATATGAGTAAGTTGAGCATCGTTTATATTAAGACTTAAGTTGCTAAGTAACGTCTCCAAATATTTGAGCAAAATTGAAGCGCAGGCTTACCACTCCAATGAAAACATAATATTGTGGGGAAAAAATTACTACTAATGGTGCAGGGGAGATTGTCAAAAATGGACATCGCCCGCGCGCGGTAAAAGAAAAGACAAGCTAAAAAACTTACTAGATGATAAAATCAAATGCATATTCATGTCTTTATAAGAGTGGTTAGCCTGTGATGGAAGTAAGATAAACGGGATACTGAACATCTGTTATTCGTTATAGGACTTGGCAACTTATGATCGCTTCTTGTTTATTTGTATTTGGTGTTATGGTAAGTCATAAACTATATATTTATGTCTAATAGACCTCTTTAGCTTCGTATGCAAATTGCCCATTTCAGACAAAGTGACATTCTCTTGGGAATTGTTCCTTTATGATGAACATGTTAAAATATTAACATACGAAAGAATCGACTCCCAAGAGTGACATCACGTGGTCTGAAATTGGTAAACAAACAACGAAGCTAAAGAGGTCTTTCTGCTATCCTATGGCATCTGTTCTTCCATCCATCCATCCCTTCCCCCCCTCCCCCCCCCCCCCCCCCCACCCTTTTCCCCACCCCCCCC
>WUAP02137205.1:0-12835 GCA_015163945.2 Stichodactyla helianthus
ATAAGTGTTTTCCTATCTAATAAATGCTTAATCCTATTTATACGACATAAATTATATAGACAACTTGAGGACAATTTAGTGATATGATCATCGTAAGTTAAAGCAGTATCAACCCATCGCCATCGCCATCGCCATCGCCATCGCCATCGCCATCGCCATCGCCATCGCCATCGCCATCGCCGCCGCAACCACCACCAACACCACCGCCGCCGCCACCGCCACCATCATTATTAAAATAAGCACTGTTTTGTATCATCATAATTCATTTTGAATTCTCTCCATTGCTACGGGGTTTTTCTCTGGGCTCGCTTCCCTGCTAACCCCCCAACATGTTAAATTCCAATTCGATCTGTTAGCCGTGCCCGGCTGACTTAGATAGCCCTTTACGGCATAAACACGAAAACGAGGTCTAAGGGCCATGACTTCATGTCACGTAAATTGAAAGACTGCGGTTATGGCGACAGTGAAGTCAAAGTTTCTCTACAAGATATCCCCTGGATCAAAACTTTCAGATTTTCAGCGAACAGTCCATGGAAACCTTGTCGGTACTACAGCTGGCTTCGTAATGTCGTATTAAGCCAGTAAAGCTGTGTTTATAATCTTGATCTGAAGCAAAGTGCACGGAAAGTCAAGTAACGTTCCAATTACAGTTTAGCTGTACAACATTTGTGAGATGAAAAGACATTGCTAGTCAACTTCGTCTCCATTTTTGATTCTGATAGCCCCTAGGCCTCATTTTCATGTTTATGTCGTCAAGGTCTATCAATCCCAGAGGTTGTTCTAGGGGTTGATAAAATTTATGATGTCCTTACCTTCCTTGAGTTCAAATGACCGATTCAGTGACGATGCTTTTCTTTCGCGGCACAAAGTGACGGGCAAATCAATCTTGTATTCCAGAGAAAACCACTCCGCTTCTAGCTTCTTGAGTCCAACAGCCAAAGGAATCTCGACATCTGCTATGGGGATGCCTTTAGCACTGTAACGATTGCGGCCACACACGCTTAGATGAACATGACACTCAGCGACGTTAATCTTGTTCAGAGATGAACTTCCGTAAGAAATAGTTTCATCGATCAATGTGGATGCGCGACAAACTGTGTCACGTGCTACGGTATGGAGCATGCATTCAACTGGGATAAAATAAACAAATCAATAATAAATAAATTTACATATTCAAAATGAGATGGACGTACAGCGTTTATGGAGTGATGATAACAGCCGAACAGCCGAACAGCCACTGAAGGCGCGCTTTACTTTACTGGTACCGTAATTATGCGCTGTGATTGGAAGACGCACATGAGAGAACGGGAAGCCAATAGGCCCCTTGCAGCACGTCGGAATGCAGCTGAATTTGGAGGGCGAGCAATAGGTTTCTGGTTCTCTGGAGTTGAGATTATTTTGTCTTGCCCTCCAAATTCAGCTGCATTTCGACGTGCTACAAGGGGCCTATTAAGTACTGTGTGTTTCCCACTAATACGATAACCACTTCAGTGTTACCGCATACCGTACACTGTACGTGGTGTAAGTCAATACTGTACGTTTCCCTCATACGATAACCATTCTTATGGAAAGCCATTTCTGAAAGTCAGTAACGTACGTTTCCCTCTCATACGAAAACAGCTCTATTTTCTTACCTTCATCTTTATTCTTCTTGGAGATGAGATGAGGTCTTTTTTTGAGTACAGATCGAACCTTATCACTGATCTGTTTTCCAGATCCAATACTGGATATACTGGAAGTACTAGCTGTGCTGCTTTGGGAACTCTGAGAACTAGCGCTGCCGCTACGAGAGGACGAACTTTCTGACATCTCAATTCTAAGCTCCGTGGTTTTTCTTTTTGTTTCTTTGTACTTGTCGGGCAACAGGTAGCATTTCACGTACAGCGTTGTGTAATTATGATCTAAACACAAAATGAATTGGAAAAAATGTTAGGAAATTGAAAATACTGACCGTATTATACAAAATGTTTAAAGCTATTCATAAAACTATGATCTGGTTCTGAACTTGGAACTTTAATTTTAGCACTATTAAATGTGAAACAAGAAAGTCGAAGGAACTATTACTAAATTTTCACTTTCAATTGTTGTTTTCTGAAGTATGTGCACTGTACAATAGTTAAGATTGTGATAATTTTTTAATTTGAGGCCAATTTGCATGAGCACTCAATTTTCCTGCTGTTGCTAGACTGGTTTAAGGTAGTTCCGGACCCTTGGATTTCGTTAATGAATTTTCTTTAAAATTTCCACATTTGAAGATAATGGTTAGGCAAGTCAAAAACCGAAAAAAAAAGAGGGGGTCACCATATTGGTTATTGAGCTATAAGATGTCGTAAAAGTAGGTATTTTCGATGATTGGCGGTGATTTTGCTCAAAAAGGTCGTATTCGAAATACGGTACAGAAAATATGAAAAAGCAATAGACTGTTCTCAATGATAGCTGGAATGTTAATCTAACATTTTATGTAAGAAAACTCCATGAATACGTTATAAATATGTTTAAAAGTGAATTCTAAAAGCAAAATTCCTCGCATGGAAGCGCCTCGAAATGAGTACAGAGTTGTAAAAATGTGGAAAATCGACGACGATCGCGACAATAGACATAGTATTTTTACTTTCTACAAAGTAAGAATATTAGATGAGGTCTCGAAAAAAAACGAAGAAAAAGGGGGGCACCGAACTAACTAAGGAGCTACGAATGGAAAACCCCCCAAAAAACAAGATTTTTAGTGTTTTGGCCGAGTGGGACTGGGATCTAGTCGCCTTAAAGACCCCTCTTTATCATTATGTGTTTAGTTTGAAGCTTAAAAACTGAAAAATGACATATTTTCATAGAAATGGACTTCCTAAGCTATGCCAGTTTTTAAATTTTTTTTTTTTAAATATCTGTGCAAGCGAGATGCGCAGTAAGCAAGGAACCGGAACTACCTTAAGCACACCATTTTTTTGCTAATTTTTTGTTACACATCAATTTCATGAAATTGTACTAGAGCAGTTTTCATATGCGTGGGAAATGTACAGTACTGACTGAAAGCACATACTTGGTATAGTATGCAGAAACACTGAAATGGCTTCTCATTGTCACTTTTTTTGTGGATCATCCAATCACAACATGCAGTTACGGTTGCAGTAATGGTACTGCTACAGCATGGCCATAAATTGGCTGGGATCCTTTCACACTCATTTGAAATTTGCTCTCTGCAGAACGTAGCTAAGCTGCTTTTGAGAGGTGGCCATAACATGAAATAACCCAACCCTCACTCCCTTGGGGCAGCAACACAGGCTATTTGGAGTGTTTAGACCTATATTATTGGTCAGTATGTCATGATATATCAATCTTTACAATTGACCAAATCCACTTGGGTATATTTGTTTTCCCATTTCAGACCATGTGTCATTCCCTTGGGTATTATTTCTTTGTTTCTTGGTAGCGCTTGAGAAGATAAGTTAATATTGATGATCCTCAAACATAAGAATCGTATTCTCAAGGGATTGACACATGGTCTGAAATGGGAAAACGTTACACCTGAGGTGATTACACCAGTTTGAACATGGTTTTATCTAATATATTTTTACAGACCTGGTGGAAGTTTGAGATCTCGTATTTCCAAGACGTTAATTTTTAGTTCTGAATTACGTTTAAGAAACTCAAAAGAAACTTTGATCTCCCCAGGTCCTGGTTGAATGTTCTCATTGTAATCTGGAATAACACAGGAAGAAAAAAAGGTATTTATTTAACTCAGTTTTAATTAATAATTAATTTAAGGAGGCTGGAAAATATTTATGAAATTATCAGTGAACTATCTGATGGTAGCTAGAATACTGTACAGGGAGGGAGGAAAAAAAAAAAAAAAAAAGAGAGAGAGAGAGAGATAATTTAATACATATTAGTTAATAAAAATATATTTACCACTGAAAACCCATAAAAATGGATCAGAAAACAGTAATAACCACATATTAATAATTTAATCTGTGGAAACAATATACATAAGTAAAGATTTGGTAAAAACTTTGCAGCAAAAATTCAATGCTATAATACTCTTAAAATCCATAAGAGTGATAAAAATGACTTAAAAAGTAAAAGACAATGTTTCAACGTTTCTTAACGTTATTATCAAGTCAAAAAATTAAGAAATGGGTACGAATATAAATGTGAAAAGAACAACATTGTTATCTATTGTTCTTTTCACATTTATATTCGTACCCATTTCTTATATTTTGACTTGATAATAACGTTAAGAAACGTCGAAACGTCGTCTTTTACTTTTTAATAGTAATTTTTATCACTCTTATGGATTTTAAGAGTATTATAGCATTGAATTTTTGCTGCAAAGGAAAATATAATATTAAGTATTCAATTTCCTCAAGTGGAATTTATAATTTGCAAGAGATACAAAAGTACATGTCTTTGACGGCATTCTAAACTACCATTGACATGCATTTCTCAAACTCATTACTAATTCATGAGCTCAACAAACAATCCTATCTCACTGTTCGAGTCAGGTGGATGTATCTTGAAACCGCCCTGGTAAAGATCTGATCAAGACACTTGCGTTTTAATTACTTCTATTTGTACTTTGCTTCCTTCTTTCACCCTCTTAAAAGTTCTTCTTACTTTTTAAAAAAAGAACTTGACAAACCAAATGTTGTCTCAACCAGAATTAAACCCCGGACCCCTAGACTACTATGCTCTCTACTTCTCCATTAGTCTATTTCACTGACTGTTGAAGTTTATGGCACTACTAAAACCAGCTTATTTCGACAAAACAGTTCATTAGCGAAAAGATTAATACAAAAGCCATTGTTTTGACTTTTCTCAAGAGATTCTATAACAATGAAGTTAGAATGAGTTTGAGAAGCCATATCAACAACTCGTGCTTCATGTTTCATCAGGGGATTCAAAACACCTTGAAACAATAAAAGCACTCGGCCTTACTACAGCCTTGTGCTTTCATCTGTTTCTCGGTGTTTTGAACCCCTGATGAAACACTCGCACTCATTTGATATATTACATAATGGTACATGTTTAAATTCCTAGTTCCATGCATGTGAAAATTGAATATTTAATGACTTTATTGTCATATAAACCTCTTTTAACTTGTACAATGTTTTTGAAAACAATTGTATGGTATACTGCTTGTGTACATAAAAATAAGTTATGGAATAAGCACATACCTAATGAATTTATATTATTAACAGAGCCATTAAGGTCTGTGCCTCCTTGACTATTCTGTGAATACATCTACAAACAGAAGACCATTATCTAGTTGAGAAAGAGCTATGGTAATCTTATTTATCATATGGCAAGGCAATTTGGGGCTTTCAAAATCATGGTCGTAACTTAAGAGCCTTTGATTGAACATCTTTTTAATAAATAAACCCTGCCACAGTCCTTTCAGTAAATATGATCAATTGTTATCATACATAAAAGGATGAGGGGCTGATAAAAATTGGAAAAAAAGGTAAAAATACAAATAGATTCCCTGAAAATCCAGCAGTTTGTGCAAAATGCATTAATGAAGGAGCTGTTCAGAATAATCCCTCCTACAATAAACTGTGCCAGCATATAAGTAAAAAATTTCCAACTTTTTACCTTTTGTACAGAATGCTCCTGAGATGGTCTTCGAGATGAGTTTCCACCTCTCATAAGAAGTTGAATACCTAAACAATTGAAATATAGCGTTTTTTAAAAAAATGTTAAAAATCTCTGCTTCTTAGTTTGGCCCAATTTTACAAAGTAAAAAACTTTCTTTTTATGCTGTACGTGCTTATGGGAAAATAATTTATAATAAGCCTTAATATAAGTTCACAAACAAACAATAAACGCGCAAGATTGCAAGGTAAGAAGATGTTTTGACCTTTGATAGTAACTATTATGCTGTTACTAGGCTATTAGGTTGATATCTAAATTTAGTTTGTAGCAACTGCTTTGTTTTCTTGTTTTCTTGACAACGAGATGCACAGTACGCATGAAAGAAGACATTTAAGACTTAATTGAATTCTAAACAATACAGCACTTAAAATACGTCCTTTGGGAACATATTCTCAGCCATCAAATTGATTAATTTTCAAACATTAATGATTTATGTGAAAATTTTTCTCTCATGTCTTAATTTTTGGGCCAAAAATAACTTGGTTTGTCAAGCTCTTACTGATTTAAACTAAAACTAAAATCTTGGAGTGAATTTGTAAAAAGATAATTAGCTTAATATCTTAATACAAAACAAATAGTCTTTGAAAGATGCAAACATAAAATTAAGACGTTTAGTAAATTATTGAATAAGCTGACTAAAGTAAATCAAACAAATAATTCCAATAAATCATGCAAGACTTACTTATAAGCTTAAATTGAAGCAAAAACAATCAAAATAGCCTTGTCAATTTCAGTCGGAGAGTGCTTTAAATTTCATAAAACTCAGGAATTTTTCTACCCATTTTCTTCTCGAGCTAAGACTATTTACATTTTATAAAAGGTTGACAAATACAAGTAAAAACTCTTGACTCACGTTTTCTTTCTAAGAGCTCCTTAGAAGAAGAGGAAGCGAGCTGTTCCGGCGTCTTTCCCTCGACATTCCTCAATGAAATATCTGCTCCACTGTCTAAAAGAACTTGAACTATCTTTGAATCGCCGTTAACAGCAGCAATATGAAGAGTACTGCTCTTGTTAATGGATCCCTGTAGATTTGGATTGGCTCCTCTGCGAAGTAAAGCTAATGTTATTGAAAAACTACCATTGGAGACGGCTTCATGTAAAGCTGTCCACCCGTGTAGACCGGCTTCGTTCGGATCACAGCCTTCATTCAGTGCTGATCGAACCATCGATAAATCACCCAGACGAACTCCTATTTGAAGCTGATTTTCTTCATTATCTGTCCTGATTGTCATTTTTCGACCTTTCTTTTTCTCGATCCTAAAGGTTCCCTAACTGAATAAACTAAAAAAACTTCGTCCAACAATTTAATATACGCATCTATAACCACTGGTAGTCTAAAAAGGAACTAGACGTCTGAACTTCATTCATACCCACGTGTTGGTTTGGTCGGCATAACGACGAGTAAATATTTACCTTTTCATTTTAATATCCAAAAATGCTATTGGTCCAAATCCTTTTTATTGTCTCTTTCTAAACCAATAGAAAGAAATGTACGATGTTATGGCTTACTTTGACGTCAGTAATTAATTATGCACATAGAGACGAGATTGTGATAACTATCGTCGCTATGGCAACAAGACAAAATGGCAGGCAGAGTAACATAGCTTTGGGTTTCTTCGGTAACTTCTTCTCGTTTTCTTTCAAAATTATTCGATAAAATATAATTTTTTGTTTATGCGAGGGAGGAAAGAAGATGACAGACGCTAGTTCGACTAAAGATGACTATATAAAGGCATGTGCAGACGTTCAAAAAGATCCAAATGCAGAGATTTTGGCCATCTTGAATACTGCTGTAGACGAAAGTTTCACGTAAGTTCTGATAAAATCTTTGTGAAGAATTATTTATCCTTAAATAAACTAGCTCTAAATTTCAGCCTTTTTGGTCGCACATTAAAGTGTTATAAAGTTTTACCAGTAGGGTTTCCTTTAATTTTTTCTGCGTTTAAGCTAATATTTTTTGTTCCGAAACAAGGTGGCAAAGGTTTCAAACATCATATGAAGGCTAATTTTTTTTCTCCCCGTGTCAAAGAGGTTAAATTTTATACTTTCACACAAACAAAAATTTGAAGCGTAAGTCAAGCCCCTATGACGTCACAAACCAATAATTTATTGTGACGTTTCGCAAAGATATAAACTAAAAGGTTTTCTTTGTTTTGTATACAAAGGTACTGTGGTTTGCAATTAAAATCCAGGATTTATTTTTACATTTTGTTTTACAGCTGCAAAGAGCATAGAAAAGCTTTTATGAAATTGAATATGTTTCCATAGAAGCCGTGTTTCCATACTCTTACATCATATGGTTTTTTAACCAATAGACCAAATTGGCTTACATGTTGCTGTGTACATTTCTACCCAATTCAAAACCTCTGGGAATAAAAAAAGTTGTTCCAAAAGTTTCCATATCATTTCCATGTGCTATCCAAATACAAAAGACAAAGAATCTTTTTCCCAAAAGATTTGAATTGGGTGGAAACAAATAGAAACACATGAGGCAATTACTCTATCAGAGGACCCTGTTATATCATAGTTATCTTATGATAAAACATTTTCTTAACATCACTCCTTACAAGAGGGCATCTTCTGTGAGGCTAATTATCCCAAACACATCAAGTACTGCATTCCATCTACCACACACAACACAATCAACTCGCATGTTGAGAGAGGAAACCCTTCTTGTTACAGGGGGAGTGCATTTAATGCATCAAAGAATCACATATCTCCATAGAGGCATGTAAATAAGTTATATTCTCTATGTCCACTGCAGGGAACCTTCTAATGAGTTTTATTTAAGACTTCATGGCAACAAAAGAAATGAATGGAATGAAATGTATAGAAAACGAATGGTTGATGAGGTATGTGCTGCACTAGAGGATACTGTGATAGAATAAGGACACTGGACCAAATCCACTTGGGCATATTTGTTTTCCCATTTCAGACCAAGTGTCATTCCCTTGGGTATTGTTTCTTTGTTTCTTGGTAGTGCTTGAGAACTCAAGATAACATTAATATGGATGAGCCTCAAAAAAATAATCATATTCTCAAAGGATTGACACGCAGTCTGAAATGGGTAAAAAAATATGCCCAAGTCCAATTTATATGGTCTATTCAGGATAAAGCTGGATGATTCCTTTTTTGTACTAATTATAAATTACTCACATTCAACTGACTATTTTTTGTTTACCTCTTTCTCAGGATGTTACTATTATCTACAAGACTCTGAAGCCCAACACGTTTGTTGTTTTATTGGACCTTGGATATAACAACATTGGAGATGAAGGTGCAATGACTTTGGGTCAACTTTTACAGGTATTGACAATATTATGTAATATTATTTAGTATTCTAGAGTAATTTATACAGTATTCCATTATATTTGTGTACTGTATTATTAGTTGAATATATTTTTGAAACATGACTACCATGCCTTTGTATTTTGATCCCCTTGTGAATGGTCATCAATAATTAGAACAGCATTTAATTGAAAATTTATGATTTTATATTTCATCTTTGCTTTGATTTACCAGGAAACATTGGTGTTGCAAACCCTTATTCTGAGCTATAATGACATTGGACCAGCTGGAGGAGAAGCTATCGCTAAAGGTTTGCAAGTGAGCAAAATGATTTACAGTAGCTGTAATGTCAACAAGTTGTCTGTTAAACTTGATGTATATCACTGTATATAATCAACTGCCAATCCAGGGGCTGATCCAGAAATTTGCTAGGGGGGGATCCAAAAAGAAAAAATAGACAGTCGTTGACTGCATGTGGCTAATGCTGAAATCGTAGAAAGTCGTGACAAAGATGTGGCAAAGTGTGAAATACATTTTTATGTACGTTATAGACAGAAGTGTATTGAGCAATTTCCATATCGCGACGACAGGGCAGAAAAACCATTTTTTGCAACTTGAAATAAGGATAGCTTTGTGTATATAAGCTCAATATTTCGTAAATATGCTCTTTTGGGGCTAAAGAACAAAATATCAAATGCGACTTTTTTTTAAAGAATGCGACTTTGAGAAATAAAGCCTTGTACTTTGGGGGAGGTGATATTTTGATCAGCAAAAAATCTGATATTTTCGTGAATATTTCCAAGTAGCATTATTTTGATTCAACAGGATTTTGTCACAAGTTAGGAGCAATAAAGACACAAATGAAACGCTTAAAAATTTGGATTATCGCTGCAAGTTAAATTTTTAAATTACGAAAAGAGTTGCGCCGTGGTTTTTCTTTCCTGTCTATCGCGACCCATGTCCTGATAACAGTGAAAACAGCAGTGAATGATGGGATAGGAATCACACATAGAATCAGAAAGTCGTCGGAGAGAGCCAGAGAATAGTTTAGTGTTGGGCTTCCTGTTTAAAGTTACGTACGGACATTCAAGGACACTCATTGTTTTCATCAAGTTGATAGCATAGTGGCATAATGCCTCTAAGAGGCATTAGCTGCAAAAAGTGACCACATAGTGACATCATTAATAATCCTGTTCTGACTTATTTAATTTGTACTTTAAATTTATTTCCAGATTTAATTTTATGCAACCGTTGTTAAGAAAAGATTCAAGAAACAGAAGTCATGAATAATAAGAAGACATTTATTTACTGAAAAAATTATCATGCTTGGCCTGTGGAGGGTGTCTGGTGCACCTAGGGACACCCCCCTGGATCTGCCCCTGTAATCAATAGCTTGGTCTGACCTCTTAATCATGCTTATGTGTTTATTTACTAGTTTATATAAATATTATTGAAAACACCACCATAATAATAAAGCAGCTGTTAAGTTTTAAATTTGGTAAATTTGTTAATTTATTTTTCTTAAATTTAGGTTAATGAAACTTTGAGAGTTTTAAAACTGAATGGGAACAAAATAGGTAACAAAGGAGGCATGGCTATTGCTGGCACATTACAAGTCAATACTGTGTTAGAAGAACTGGACATATCTGAAGTTGACTTGGTGAGCAAATCTGCATGTACCATCATTGGAACAAGTCAGCTTGCTGTACTTTCTTCCTGATCCAGTTTCTTATACTAGTGTCATTCCCTGCAGAAGTCAATGCAATGTATTTTATTTCTGGTCTGGAATCCTAGTGACTCTCACACTTTGATTGGCTAATTCTCAGATACAGACCCATGTTAATGGACTACTCACTTTGGCTAACTTTACATTTGAAAAAAATGTACGATATCTACCAGCCTTCGTTAGCATCTGTATACAGAGAAAAACTAAATGCCCTTGGACTTGAAAACAAACCCTGGACAACAGCCTTGTTCTGTATGATTTTTTATTCAAGACCCTATTGGGAAAAGATTTTCTCTATACAGACCTATCATCCAGTAAATAATATAATTAAAGCATGTATTTCCTTATCACTACAATGAAATCCATATTCTAGTGTATCTGAGTATTAGTAAGAAATGCATGAGAGTTCAACAAAAAATTCATGCCCAAGGAAATGACATGGTATTGATTGGGAAACAATGAGCAAAACTGACTGACAGCCTATTTTAATGATCATTCATTTGAGCCTGACTTTAGGCACCCCTGTGACCAGTAGGAGGATGGTGGGAAGGTTGAATTTTTATTCTTTCTTTTCTCTTCTTTCTTCCCCACCCCATCCCCTTCTACTTCCCATATCTGCCCCAAGCCATACCCTATTTGCAGAATTATTAATTTTGATTTCCATAAGAGTGGGATAAGGAGTCAGCCATGTTGTGTTGACCCTGAATGATTAAATGGTGGTATGGTTTTAGAGCAGATTTCATAATGACAGGGAAAAGGTCGCAGCATGAACATGGTTGCAACATTGGATGGTCAAGGTGCGGCAAGGCACAACAAAATTCTAGAAAACATCACAGTTGCGGCATTAAGGCATACTTACAGCAATGACCATGCTGTGACAGTTTTCACTGTCATACGAAATCTGGGTCTAATATTTGTTTTTTGTTTTCACTGTTGCAGAAAACTGAAAGTGTAATTGCCATGGCAACCATCCTTAATTACAACAACACCCTGAAAATATTAGTTATGAACAGACCTTTGCTCTTCAGTCACCAGGTTGGTCAAGTTTAGAAGACCCAGCTTTTTAAATGAATTCTGTTTGCCCATGTTTAACTGAATCTTCATTTTTTTTTAAGTCAATAGGCCATTTTGCATTATATGGTGTAATTTACTACCAAGACCAGAATGCTTTGAGTGGCTTTTATTGTCAGGAAAAAGTTTACCAATTGTCTCTTTATTCTCAAGAGAGTTTTTTAAAAAAATAATATGTGAATAAAATTTAAGCATTTTGACAAAGCTATCTGGTCTTGGTGGTAAAATGACGCCATTATGCAAATGGGAGTATTATTGTCATATTTATAATATTTTTTCTTTTGAAGGAAGAAACAACTGTTCACCTAGCAAGAATGTTAAAGGTAAGATGAGTATACTGTATATATCATTGCATGCACATGAATATATTTGTTATTCCATTCATTGAAATCCATTACATCAACTATCAATTTGATTTATAGCATTGCATGAATAACATGCATATCTTTTTGAAGCCATTATTTTTAACCCTGCCCATATTTAAACTATACTGTAGTCGGGATGGCTTTTAAGTTGCAGTACTGCCTGAAATCATTGAGGCCTAAAATGCATGTATGCCACGGCAACACTGGATGTGACAAAGTGGCTTATTGGCCATGGTTTGGCTGCAATTGAGATAAAATTAACTGCTGGAGACCCACGGTCAGCTAATAATTTGATTTAGTTGACAGTTGAGTTAAATTCTGTATGATACTATTCTTTTGTGAGTAAGAATATGGATGTATAGTTTACTGTTGAGTGTGTCTTATCATTTTTAATTAATTTTATAAATTTCATTACACAGCCTATGATTTTTTATTCTTTCCATGATCCATCTTCATTTAGGTTAACATTAGACTTAAAGAAATTCACCTGGCACATTATGATATCAGAGACTTTGGTGCAGAAAGAATCAAAGAAAACTTGTATGAAAACCTGATTTTAACACATCTTAATCTTAGCAGGTATGTACATTGTAACATGTTTATGTAACATACTATGTGCCCTAAAGGCGTGGGCTATACAAAATGTACTGGTCGAGGAATTTAATTTGTTTGCCAATAACATTATCAACTGTCAGAGTGGCCAGTAGTCTAAGTTTGATTCTATAGAATCAAACTT
>WUAP02137216.1:0-12834 GCA_015163945.2 Stichodactyla helianthus
TCAATTCAACAAAGAGGATCCTTCTTAGAGACCTTATTATTTTCATGTTTATAGGCTGATTAAGTTGGACAGTTAAATATCTCGGCTGAATTGCTTTGGGTATTTTTCGTACCGTGTACGTGCTGTAAGTCAGTACCGTGCGTTTCCCACTCATACTATGGTCATTCTTATGGAAAGCCATTTCAGTGTTAGTGCATACCGTACGTTTCCAACTCGTGAGAGAACAGATCTATATGGTAGGATCAGACCTGTTGTCGTATGTAAGTGCTGGAAATAGTACGAACAATATTGGAAAGAACACGCATAACAAAGACAAACAATTCCAAGAAGGTATGGATAGAAGTGCTTTCTGTCCTCGCCTGAAACTGAATTTTATCCAAATCCATCAATTAAATGATGTTATAAAGTGATAATGATGATGAGTGATAGTAATAATAAACATACTAAAGACTAAAGATGACGATGATAGTTAAAATAATAACGATAGTATCAATGACGATGGAATTAAAAATTTCAATTAAGAACTTTACATAATTCCATACTTTCATTGCTCGAGCTCGAATTTTCATGAGAATTTTTCTTCCTTTTTCGTTTTTCTTTCTCACTAAGTAATTAAAATCCCCGCATATTCTTTATTATTAGAATCTTTTATTTATTTATTTTTCTCCGATTCAAAAACGCATTAAATTTTTATTTCAAGCTACGTCACTTCCTTCAATATCATTCCTTTCTCTAATTTTATTGTCAGTTTATTTGGACATAATTCAAACGAAAAATCTTTTTCGTGCTCTGTCTACGTTAAGGTAATATAACCCTGGTTATAGGGACCAATCTTTTGCGTTCTTTTCTCAGGGGATACCACAAACTAAAGAGTTGTTCGTACGTGTAGATTCAACCTACGTTTATTTAAACGGCGCCTCACCTATGGACTACCTGAGTCGATTTGGCTAGATGAAAAATTGACTGAGGTTGAAAAAAATGTTTAATTTAAACATTTTTAAAATGTTTTATTTGTGCTCAACTACGTTTTTAATAAAAAAGAGCACATAACAATGAAAAGTTCCCGTTCTCAACGATAAACCACATGCCTCGAGGGGTGTTGCCAAAAATATCCAACCATATTAATCATCCAATCTTTCACAAAAATCTCCACTAAACGTAGTCCTAATCTCGAGCAATCAACACAGCCATCTCTCATGGACTTTGCTTGCAATTATCACTATATAAAAGCTCCAGATATTTCGTCGAATTATCAGTGTATGTGATACATTTGGTTCTAGTTTTCTACGTGGTAGAAGGTGGTGCCAAATGCCGTAGGGGGTCTCCCTGTTATCTGACATTAACCAATCTTTATAAATCTCCGACAATCAACGAAACAGCTGTTACACACCGGGGTTTTATTACAGATACGAAGGCCTTGTTCTGTCTGTAGGGTACAACATATATGTAGAACATTCCTACAGACCTGTGGTTTATTCCATACAGATGTAGAGAGGTGACAGCAAGTAAACTGCTGTGTTTTAAAGTCCTGGTATTTGAGATGCTGATATGATGCCAGTGGCGATATGAACTATAGTAAGGTTTAAAAATGCCATGTAATGACAAGGGGAATAATTTGACCTCCCTCAATGTATGGCATGGGAATTTCTTCGCCTATTATTAAAAAGAAAATAGGCAATAGCTATCCAAAATGTCCCCTCTTCAAATTCACGTTTCAACATTTTTTCCATTTAAACTAAAAAATCCGCGGAAAATCTCGTACAAAGAAAACACATCAGAGAAAGAATTAGATATTTACGGTCAGTGAATCAGCATTTGAGAGATTATTTTAAATAGAAGCACGACAGATTTTAGTTTGAACATGTTTCGGCGATGTTCTCGCCATCATCAGTGAAAATTATTTCAAAACTTATACGTGCTATTTATACTTAAACTTAATCACAGAAAAATCCCAAAGGAAAACTACACCTTAAGGGTGATGTTTGTATGGTAAACTTGCTGGTTGAGTGAGGGGCTAGCCCACTTAATATGCATAGCCTCTTTCAATTTCAATTGGTATTTAGAAATGGCGGTGTCTATAATTTCAAAGCAATCTTTGCTGCATGCATCTCTACATTCAGAGGATGCTTGAAGATGTTGAAAAATATGTGAGGCCTTATCCCTAAAAAGGTGTTCATTTACACGTGTAGTCAAGTGGCGGGAAGATTCCATCACATAACAAGCAGAGCAGCTTGCACAGACAAATTTATATACTACACGTGAATGTAACTCTTTAGGGATTAGGTCTTTCACATTGAAAAAATTGCTGATCTTATAATTAGTGAAAACTAGTTTGATGTTGATGCCATTACAGTATTGATTAACTAATTTGCTTATTTTGCGTTGTGTTATCTTAGAAAATTGACCAATATATGGTAACTTGAAAAAATGATCCTTGGTTTCGTTGTTCTCAGATTGATTATCTTTGACTGGTGATGTTTGTTTGTTAAGATAATTGAAAATGCATTTATCCGTGATCTCTGGAGGATAAGCATTTTTTGCTTAAGAAATTTTTGAGCTCAACGATATCTTCGTGAAAACCTATCCAGGTGTTGTTAATTCTATATACAAGATCAATTAAGGTTTTAACTAGACCTATTTTGGATTTTATAGGTGAAAAGCTAAGATAGTTAGTAAACAAACCAATGAATGTTTTCACTTGACTACACGTGTAAACTATGAACACTAAATTCTGTCGTGCTTCTATTTAAAATAAATAAATATTTGCATTATATATAAAATGTGTTGAAATGACATATTGTTCGCTCGGTAAACATAGAAATTTGTTAAGGCTTTGCGAGTTATATTTACAAGAAAAAGTCGTGTTGTAAAATCCCCGTTAACTTTCACGCGCCTTTAGCGCAAACATGTTTGAAAAGCGCGTCAAAAAGCTTTTCCGCGCGCGCGATATGAATTATAAGAAAGTCTTTCAAATTGGGGGAAATGCCAAGTCTAGTAAAGGATGCTCTGTTGATTAATGACAGAGAGGACTTCACTAACTGCAAACTAGTTGACTAGCCAAAAATTTTGTTGAGAACTGACATTTAAACAAGTGTTTATATTTTTGGAGTTTGACTTGGCGCAGCGTTGAAAGTGTCGCCACTAGCGTTTTGTATCTCGCTATACGTCACAGTGTTTCTATAGTAACAAAACAGTATATTTGATATTACTAAGGACGTCCTAGTTTTGCCGAAATAATTATGATTAATTATGATTATTATATGTTTAATTGTTCCAGGTTTGGTTCCAGAATCGTAGAGCGAAATGGCGAAAACGAGAACGTTACTCTCAGGTCCCCGTACCAGTACGAGGAATGGGAACCTCTCCTTACGACCAACTTTCGCCTCCTTCCTGGCCTCGTAGTGATGCCCCTGTTGGCATGAATCAGGAAGGATCAATACCACGATATCTCCCTCCTCACGTGACCCTTCCAAGCTACGCTGCAGTGGTGCATGCGCAGTCGATCCCGTCAATGGCTGGACGAACGTCAACCCCCGAATCTCCGAACCATATCGTCAATACTTCAATGAGTCCATCCTCTCACATCAGAGCGCATGCTCACCAACATGGACCACATCCCAATGTGACAATCACGTCATCTTCCATGCCGCCCAATCACGTTCCATCCTCGATTCATCCACCACTTAGTTCATCGGGCGCATGTCACTCACCTCCGTCCGCTGGCCCGCCGGTATCGCGGGACTGTAGGATAGAGAACGAACACGACCCTCAGACTGGACATTGTGTAGAACGGCATAGCTCGAGTATAGCCGCACTGCGCCTCAAAGCTAAGGAGCACGCCGTTGCCATGGGAATGGTAAGGGCCTATAATATGAGGGCTGATGTTTGATAGAACTTGATGTGGGAAAACTGCCCATTTGATTTAGAGCTAAAAAAGAAATAGGTTTGGCAAACTTTTTCTCGTGTCTTCTTGGATAGAGTGCCTACAGTACTCAAACAATGAAGTCATGATGTCACGTGTTATACAATAATTGAGGCATGGCAGCCATGTTGGTGTACATAACAAGAGAAGCTAACGACAAATCTTTTGTTAACGGTACACCAACATGGTGGTGATAATGTCACATGCTAACCAAGAATAGAGGCATGGCAGCCATGTTGGTGTACATAACAAGAGAAGCTAACGAGAAATCTTTTGTTAACGGTACACCAACATGGTGGTGATGATGTCACATGCTAACCAAGAATAGAGGCATGACAGCCATGTACAACAAACTAGTTTTCTTCTCTTCCATAAGGTTGAGTTTAGTTTTTCATTGGTTTATTGATTATTTATATTCAAGGTCACTTAAGTGTTTTAAAAAATATAGTGTAAAGGCGGATATTCTTATGTAACTTTGGACGCACTGTCTTCCCATCTCAAATCCTCTCGAACAAAATTAGATTGTTTATTTGAGTTATTATATTTATATGAATGTATCTTCTCTACCGAGAGAAAGAAATACCACTCAAGGGAATCACAAGAGGACACAAATTGGAAAACTTTGCGTTCAATGGGAAAGGTCTATGTTTTTCTCTCTCTCAGCCACTTATAGTGTGATAAACGTATCATCGCTGTGCAAAAATTGATGTTTTTTGAGTTGTAATAACGAGATCGTGGGCGGGGTTGCTGGCAAACACTTTCTACAAACATCAGGGTCAAAATGTTTCTTAGCCTTGAAGGATCTTTTCCTTTATGCGTAGGTAGATATACATAAGTTCCAAGACCAATTCTTGGCCTTGTTAACACGTAGAGATTTCAGAAGAATCGGAAACAGATGGACATATTGACAGCTATGACCTCAGAATAAATGTGGTCTTACACAAGTGATTTGCCTTTATAGAACGTTTTTACGCGGCTAAGATGGGCTTTAATCACACGGCGGCCATGTTGGTTAAAACACTATATTTCCCCCGCGTGGCCTCGCATTCAAACACTTCAGAACGAGTTCACGCGGGGAAGAACAAAAGTTTTCATTCCCTTGGGAATAAACATGGCTGCCGTGTGATTAAAGCACATAGACCCCGCTCCCATGGCAGGGTGAGACTATTGCTAGGACTTACTGCGTACTCCTACCTAGCAACAGAGTATCCTATGTTCGTGCAAGTGGATCCTTAAAGAGTACAATAGCGTTCTTTAGACCTTTCTCACACGGAAGCCATATACTTTCCCACGAAAATACTAAAAAACGTTCGTTTATACCCGGCTAAACTCGTTGTGAACGCTGGCCGGTTAAAAAATGCGAGTCAACGTAATGGCCACCCCGTGAAAAAGGCGAAACTGTATTGATTACACTGGCAAATTGAGTTAAATGTAACAGGATAACAAAATAATCCATAATTGTACTATAGCCTGCAATTTCTTTCTAGTCGCATCTCACCGCAATCTGGTTACAAGAACGCAGGTTCTGTCGTTGCGTTAAAAATTTGGAATACAAAAAATCATCTATGATATACATTATATTAAGATACTTTGGTAAAACTTTTTTATTGAATTTGAATTGTACAGATTTTGAAGTTTTCTAATGCTTTTAACTTTTCAAGGAAATAAATGATTATGAACAAGAAGATATTTGTTCCAGTGGAGGCCTGTCTTTCCTTATGGAATGCATAATCGAATGTTTTCTAAGAGTTTGTCTTGAAAAACGTAGAAAGAGAAGTTTGCTGTCCAGCACATTTTCCCATACAAATTCTATTGAAATTTTGAATCTTATATTTCATGTCATTTCTCATGTGTCAAACATTTTGAGCTCAAACAAACTTCCAACTAATATCAAGATACTCTTTTCATTTCTAGAGTTCATTTTGACACTGGTACTTGTTTTAAAGGTGGTCTGGTCACGTATTCGTATTTACAGCAGTGAGAGACACCGTCTTAGACTGAGTACATGCCACCCATCTTGATCAAGAGCGCGGTGTTTTTTCCTTTTCGGCGGCTACTTCAAAGACCGTTCCCTTAAAAGGTTTTCTGCTCTGAAAAGACAGTTACTGTAGCTTTGACCGAGAAGACCACGGAATGCCGGCTTTGGAATGTCAAGCAGGAATGTGCTTCTCTAAAGAAACGTTTTTCCATTAAGTAAAAGAGATACAAGTAACGGTGTTAGTTGCGCGCGCTCTGAAAGTTGTTTTATCTGATCTTCTTTTTCGCCCCAATTTGACGCATTCGGAGGCACGTTTGTTTCCTTGCAACCATCTTTCTAGCCTCTACCATGTTGAACACATCACTGTCCATTATCCAAAGATACGATTACAGCTTCTTCTCTGTCTGTCTTCAATTTAAGGTGATTTCCCTGAGGGCATGTACTTCATATGTGATTTCCCAAATGTCCCGCTGTGAACAAATGCTGCCTGGAGATGACGCTAACACTTTTGCCTTATCAGTATTCAGATGTAAAAAGCGTGTAATAAAATGGCTCAGCACTTGACCTTTTATCATATGGGTGCCTGGATTTGGTTAGGAAAAAGAGCCGGTAAATTGATTGAAGAAGTCTGTGGTGTGATGCACGAAGCTCTTGCCAAGAGACCACGACAGCGCTCTGACCTGATGGTTAGAAAGACTAGCAGGCATGACACAGGGAACCCATCATTCTGCCATCCTGTGAGCTCAGCGAACTGCTCTAACAGACAGAGAAAACTAAGCCAAAAAGGCCAGTAATTATGAAATATCATGACACAGGAAACCCAACTGTCCTGTCATCTTGAGCCAAGTGGGCATGACACAGGGAGCCCAACCACATTGTCATATCTCAAGAAAGTCTGCTACGCTACCATGATAGGCAAAGAGCCGAAGGGAAGTTATTAAAAAGACAGCTGAAGGTTTCGCTGAATGGTTTAGGCATTGTTTATATTAGATATTAAATTTAGATAACTAAATATGAGGAAATTCTTATTGCTTCAAACTTCCTTTTGGTCGTGCAATCGCTAACCATCGATTACCGTTCGCCCTGTCAACCTTTCTGAAATAGCTTTAAGAGATTAGATTAAAGAAACCGACTCATGTGGACCTAGGGTGCGCACTAACTTGTTTGCGTGTTGGGGACTGTAAAACTATTTCATTAGCCAACTGGTCTTCCCTTTCAGAGGAACGTCATACAAATCGAAAATCTACCCGGGAGAGGGGGGGGGGGTGTGTGTGTGGCTCCACCAACAAGAGTACTGTCCCTTTCCTCCTACTGCATTCCTGAAGAATTCAATCAAAATGGACCAGCAAAGCCGTTGTTCGGATAATTTATAATTACCTACAAACAACTTAAATTAGAATGACAATGGCGCAAAATGATTACTACTACTTTATATTATTTCAAAGTAAATAAATTCGCCGGACTGTTGACTGATGCGACGTGGTAATTACATTCTTCAATTTGTTTGTACTGAACTAGGTATTTCCAAGTATATTGAAGCCAAAGACATTCGGATTACTTCACTGATCATTCTCTCGGAGAATTTAACATGCTCAATAGAAGAGAATCGTTCAAAAATGTCGACGCACGATTCGTATTCATGGGTGACAGACAAGTTGGGAAATCACGTATGATCAACAGTTACGCACTCCCTTAAATGTTTATAAAACGATACTTATCTTTAGAAATACGGCCAAAAATCATAGTTTTAGGTATCTATCACTAAATTATAATTGGAATATTGTTCTTTAGGCGGCCACTTAAATCTTCCTTAATCCTGGAGATTTCAATTTTACCAAATAAATAACCGGTAGATTATATTTTCCTTAAAACATTCCCCAAGTCGCAGGAGATTCAATCTGGCTTTTATACACGGTTTCAACAAGTTATCAAAGTTTTTTGAAAAACAGCAAAAAGAAAACACATTTTGTTTATCCAGAATGTTGCTATGAACAAAAATATTATCTTGATCATCTCTTTTGTCGTACTAAAATATTTTTGAGTCACAAATTTAAAATTTCAAAGTTCTAATTACTTTTGCAGGCTTTCTTTGTGCGAGTCAAACGTGATAAACACGGTTTAAGCTGGACTAATCTTCAACCAAACAAAAGAAAATGTAAGGTTTCATTAAAAAATCGAGCAAGCCAATGAACTTTTGACTTAGGTTATGAATTGTCCAGGTAATTAGTTAATCAAAGATCTCTTCTTTCGAAGCGATGCTATAAGACTGTTGCTTTAGTTCGGAACTGTACTATTCTAGAAAACTTACAATAGAGTTGATGTTCGCAGGTGTAAGTATGTTTTTGGCCCGACTCGGGCTAATTTTAGCCCAAGCGAAGCAAAGTTTATTGAGCACCGAGAAGGGCCAATATATTTACACCCAAGAACTCTATTACTATTATAATAACTTTATAGTGCATTTACAAAAGGAATAAAGGCAATATCTTTTGAAAAAGCTAAAATCTATTAAGCGCAATAAGTTTTCTGTTTTCGCCCGCAAAATGCGCCATAATTCCCTATAAAGTTATTATAATATACGAGTTATTTTAAAAAGGTTAGCGGGCGAACGGCGAGTGGCACCCAGCTCAAATCCATTGCGAAAAGGTTTGTAATTTTCTGTTAGCCTCGTTTCCAGGATGTGTGAACGATATAACCAAAATTCTTTGCGCGCTTCGAAAACCCTTTGCGCGTGCTTACAAGTGGACGTCATAAAGTCTTTATATTGACGTAATAGTCAATTAAAAATTAGATTATTAAAAAATTTGAGCTGAAAAGACGTGTTTTAATTAGCTTGTGATTTTATTGGTTCAAAAATGTGCGGAACGTTCCAATCAAAGTTTAAGCGCATCAACAAAGTAGCGCCTGTCCCATGTCCGTTCGAGCTAGAGGTCATAAGAAGAGCAAGAATACAAATTGAGAAAGAAAAAGCTCTTCTCATGAAAGAAATCGCCACACAAACTGGAGCAAGTCTCTTGTATCTGAATACAGAGACCAGGAGATGTGAGACTTCAACTGTCGTTGCATATGATCTGAATTTGGATGGAAATATTTTGCCTAAAGGTCTGAAAACAACCCGTCCACGAAGACTGACAAAAGATCCTCAGTTGCCAGTCCTGACAAGAGAGATGCTGATTGAAAAGCAGGCACAGGCAGAAGAGAACAGAAACAAGCAGCTTGAAAAGAAGAGAAAAGCTGCCTTGAAATCTTTGGAATCGAGGAAGAGAAGATTAGAAGACGAGAAAGAAAAGTTGAACAAGGTTGCAAGAATAAACGAAAAGCTAGTCAAGGCTGCTGAGAACAGACAAGCTCAGCTGGAAGGCATCAAAACTAAAGCTAAAAAGTCCTGCAACATTACACGCAACAAGATAGCCGAGGCACAGAACTTTGCCAGAGCACAACAGATGTTGGAGCAGAGTGACAGAAAAATAGAAGAAGTCAAAGCTAACAGAGAGAAAGTTATCAGCGAGGTTGTGAACAAACAGCGACAACGTGAAGCACGAGCACAGAAAGTCCGACAAAGAGCTGCCAAGCAAATCGAGGAAGAGCAAGACTGTGTTCGTGTGTTGGATGATCTGGAAGTCGATTCAGACTTCAATGCATCAGACAGCGAGAATGAGAAAGATGGCATTTGGGATGCTGGATTCTGGGACAGGAAGATCTAGACAACGAAGAAGGAAGTTGGGAAGGTATGTCAACTGATGCGGGGAAATTCACAGATATGGATCGATTAGGATACAGTGAGAAATGAAGGACGATTACTGAAAAGAGATCAGCTCCAGAGCATATGAAGAAAGTCGAACATGAATTGTAAAATGAATAACTGCATTACTATTTTATTAAACTTTTATTGTTTGTATGTGCGTTTAAATGTGTGTATTTCTGAGAAACGAAGAAATTTATTAAATATATTTTTTTAAAAGCAAAACATGAGTTCATGTCCCAAAATATTCTCTAAATTGAATGGAGCGAAAGATAGAGAAAATGAAAGAGAACAGAGGAGTTGAACTGAAAGAAAATGGCAGCAAGGAAGAAATTGACAAAAGGCCTTCACATTTGTATTTTTCGGAATTTATTTCCAAGGGGTTTTCACCCGGAATAAACCTCGTTTCTAAGCACTTTAACTTTCCCGTACTTCTATTCTATTTGTTTCACAGTACCAAGCAGTCAAATTAAAAACAGCCGCGCTCATAAGTGGACATATTTCTTTATTTATTGTTCTTAGGAAGGGGAGGAGCAAAAAGGAAGGATGGAGGAGCCAGTATAGTAAATAAATAAAAAATAAACAAACGTAGTGACACTTGAAAGTCGCAACCAAAGCAATGATAAACTCATGGCCCTCTATATTTAACATCTCTGAATTCTTTGTAGCGGTCGCTGTAAGGTTTATAACAAAACGTTTCATTGGAGAATATGACTCGTCACAAGGTAAGATATCGCATGTCTCATAGGCGTTGCCATAAGAGCGTGCTTAAACATATTTATCCTAGTAATTTTGTTTTTAGATGGACACAATAGACCTCTTTACTTTGGGCGTAATGTTTTCCCATTTCAGATCACGTGTCATTCCCTTGGGTTTTATTTCTTTGTTTCTCGGTAACGGTTGAATGGCTGAGCATCAAACAAAGAATCGTATGAGTTCTCAGGTCTTAAAGGTCGTGGTCTGCAATGAGAAAACAAGAGGGGATGAGGTAGCCAGTGGATGGAATTAGATGTGTGAATGTGATGAAAATCAAGAGAAAAAGTTGGAAGAATTCAAAGGACCATTTCATATACTAAAAGACAAATGTTTTGGTCAACTTAGCCCTAACTGTTGCTTCACTTATTATCAATATTTACTAACAAATCTATCGAATGTTTTGGGCCACAGATTTTCACTATCAATGTCAAGCACCAATCGACGATGACCACATCAATATAGAAGTACTTGATCCGGGACCTCCGGTATATACATCCGGGACCTCCAATATAGAAGTACTTGATCCGGGACCTCCGGTATATACATCCGGGACCTCTAATATAGAAGTACTTGATCCGGGACCTCCGGTAAGGAATATAAATGTTTTGCCCCTCTTCACAACTGGATTTTGAACAAGGCTCATAAATCCGATAGCTTTAAGAATTAACTCTGAGAAAAAAGTCTTATTCCCAAGGGAAAGACACGTGATCTGAATTGATAAAACATTACGCCACGGTAAAGAGGCGTCTATCATATCCTCCCCGGACAACTCTTTGCTCCTTTTGGGAACCCTGTGCATTAGCCAGTGTTATACCGTGAGAGACTGGGACGAGTCCCTAAATTTTGATAATGTCAACACAAGACTCACCTGGAAAGAAAGAGCATATCGAGCTATGCAAAATCCCCCAGTTTGGTGTTAATTGGTTCAATATTGAACGTTTTACAGCCGTTCTAATATGGTAGAATTTACAAAGGAATGTATGGTTGTAGGGACAGTTGTCCGATATTTGTCCCTACAACCATACATTTCTTTGTAAATTCTACCATTTTTAAACTGATGCGAGTCGTTCAGTATTGAGCCAATTAACACCAAACTTCGGGATTTTGCATAGCTCGATATGCTCTTTCTTTCTAGGTGAGTCTTGTGTTGACATTATCAAAATTTAGGGACTCGTCCCAGTCTCTCACGGTATGACATTGGCTAATTCCGTCTCCATTCCTCCTCCCCCCCGTCACTCGTTCCCAGAGCCCAGATGTTCTTACCCCGCATACTCGCTACGAACTGCCATGCGCAGTAAGAACAACAGGGGAATGGGGTCGAAAGTGACCCCTTCTTTCCAGACTCGTCCCAGTAATTTGCGCACAGGAAAAATTTCACAAAAATCTCAAACATATACACAAAGTTGCCAGCTAAACTAATGAGTATTTGTTGCAGCTAACTAGTAAAATGAAAGATCGTGTCTTAGAAATTCGAGCCACTTGGGGCGACAGCTTTGTCTTGATCTACTCCATCACTGATCGCAAGAGCTTCAACTGCATCATTCAATACTATAAAATATTGTGTAACATAAAACCTAAACCCGTAGTCGTACTGCTGGCCAACAAAAGTGACTTGGAACACAAAAGAAAGGTAATCGCTTACTAGTATAGAGTAAAGTTTCTCGGGGGGGTTAACGGACTTCTTTTTATAAAGTATATCGTATAACAGTCAATAACTTCTTAAAGGCAACGTCTTATCTCCCTCAAACCGTAGATCTCCCTTTTTCATTGCCCCCCTATTTTAGGGAGCACCGTCTGCCTTTTGTCGGAGGACGCAATAGGCTATGTTTGTCTGTTACTTTCATCTAATCATACACAAAATAATTCTAATTTTTTTCCCGACCTCCTTTTATAAAGTATATCGTATAACAGTCAATAACCTCTCAAAAGCAACGTCTTATCTCTCTCAAGCCGCAGATCTCCTTTTTCATTGCGCCCTTTTTTTAGGGAGCAACATCTGCCTTTTGCCGCGGAGGGCGCACCCATACAGGATATTTTAAAAGTTTCGCAATATTTTTGTTTAGGTACTAAAATCTGAAGGTCATCAACTGGCAGAGGCAATGAAGTGTTCGTTCTACGAGTGCTCCGCGTCTGATGGATCCAAGCAAATAACAGAGGCATTTAACGAAGTGTACCGCGAAGGACTGAGAAGGAAAAAGGAAAGGAAGTACTCGTTGTCGCCCCGTCCGCTTCGCAGCGCCATGGGCAAATTATTTCGACACAACAGCTCCAAAGCAAATTTACTTAGTCCCGGGTCTTTTATTTAACTAGAACGAAAACGCAAGAGAACGAAAGTTTCGACGTGTTGATATTCTGCGTCGACGTTTACAGTCAAAGGACATGAAGCGTGCCCCCCTAGACTGCATTAATGATTTCATTATTCGAATATTGAGTTGATTT
>WUAP02137227.1:0-12832 GCA_015163945.2 Stichodactyla helianthus
CAGCGAGGTCGGAAATTAATTTTTCCGAATTTATTTCCAAGGGTCTTTCGCCCGGAATTACCTCATTTCTAAGCACTATAACTTTCCATTATTTCTAGTTCATCAATAGATTGATGCTTAAGCAACTGAAAAAAGTGGGCAGTAGTAGTTCAAATAATTACCCTGTGTAGTTCAACACCATAGTACTTGACCAGGCTCTCATGCTGGATGCCTTCAAAGTTCTTGATTTCATCAGCAAGGTCTTTGATCTCACTGTGGTCATTAGGATGAAATTTGATCTAAGAAAAGAAAATCCATAGTTACAACAGACACCGTACACATGACATCACCAAATTAATCAATAAATTAAACATAGACACTACATAAATTACTCATAGAGATCATAAAGAATTATAAAAAGCATTAGCATCAATTGCTCTTCCTGATTCCATTTCTCAAGTATTACAACAGCCATTATTTGATGACATGCACTAGTCTGAGTGCACTGTGGGCTATTTGGAGTACAAATATGACAGTATATATAGGCATGCACATGGCAAATTTTCTAATTGATTTTTCTGGGAAAGACATCTCATAACATAAGACATCAGTGTTGTACCTGTTTCATGGCCATCATTTCCCCTGAGTCCAGGTTAACACACTGGTACACCTTCCCAAACTGTCCTTCACCAATCTTCATGCCCCTCTGCCACTTGAAGGGAACTCGTCGGTTCGAAATATTGGCCAATTCACTAGTTATGTCTCTGTGCTTGCTACTGATTTTGCCAATCACATGCCTCTCAAATAGGTAGTTGTTTCTTTGTTGTTCAAGTTTTCTGAGAGCATGACGAACTCGTTCCATTTTTGGTGCCGTAGAGTAATCAAGGCTGTCTTTTTGATGTGAATGATGTAAGGTTTTGGGCTTCTCTTGTTCATTATCTTCCTCTTCCTGCTCAGAACCTTGGCCTTCTAAAAGGAAAAAATGATCATTCATGATGTGATTCCAAAAAACACCCATACTTTCTTCATGGAGGGGGATTGGAATTTCCATGGGGTGGGGAGGGTCTGAGGAGGGTATATTGTGTAGTCCCAGAAAACATCCATACCTCCCTCATGGATTGGGATTGGAATTTCCAAGGGTGGGGAGGGTCTGGAGGGTATATTGTGTAGTACCAGAAAATATCCATACCTCCCCCATGGAGGGGGATTGGAATTTCCAAGGGGTGGGGAGGGTCTGAGAAGGGCATACAATGTACCTTCTCCTTTGACATCTTCAGCAAGGCTGTGAAAGTGAGTTTGCTTGTGCGGCTCAGATAGGGTACGGTTTTTAGTGTTTTCACTGTCATCTGGCTTGGGTGATCTGTTAGCAGGCCAACTGTAAGGACGAAGTAGAGAACTACTAATGCTCTTGCCAAACACTGGTGATGAGTTGACAGCTGGACTGTGAGGACGATAGGCTGTTAAAAGCGGCATCAAAGAAGTTTTATTAACAAATATCTACCTTCTCTATTCTGGAATACCTTAAAGGCTGGGACAACATTCCCTACAATGTTCCCTGTGACATTGCCTGCAATGTTGCTTGCAACAGAGAAATCATGTGTCCAACCATAAAAGTGAAGTTGTTTTTACTTCTGGTGTCAGCAATGCTGCACCTAACAGTTGCACAAGTGGACACGTTGGTGTGCTTTCCCCATTGCAAGCAACAACACAGGCAATGTCAAACTGTGGTGTCCAAGTTGAGTCTTCTTGCAAAAAATTTATTCCTTGAAAGAATTGAAAAAATACCTGAACTTGATGGGCCTCCATCAGCACTGCCAACTACATGGGATATGCAGTCGTTTATCTCCTTCTTAAGTTGCTGGGAGGTAAAATAAGAGGGTTAAAATGCCATTAACAAGAAATGAAAAATTGAGTTCCATGATGAGAAATTCTCCATAATTGTCTAGTCCCATTCAACTGCCAAGGGAGGTTCAAAGGTTTTTATTTTTCACACAAGAAAAGAAATTAAACTTACAAAATATAGATATTTTATCAAGCGGAAAGAAGCAGAAAGAGTAAGAAGTGACACGTGAGTAACAAGTGCCACAATTTTTTCCTGACTAGGGATAATTTCTAGATCCAGTTGCAGCAAAAAACACACACCACAGCATTCAACACTTCAACTTTCTCCAACATTTCTTTGTTGTAGAACGTTGTAGCTGACGTTGGTGTGAAATACATGCTACAATTTTCTCCCAATAGCAATAAAATAAACAATCTTTTAAAAACTGTTTGCTGGCAGTTAAAAAGTTGCAGCAATAGAGCAAATCATACAAGACATAATGTTTTCCATTTCAAACCAATAAACAACACACCCAAGGTGATTTGGTCTATAGACCATTTTAGTTTGGTCGTAATGTTTACCCATTTCAGACCATGTGTCATTCCCTTGAGAATACGATCTTTTGTTTGAGGCTCATCCATATTAAAGTATCTTCTCAAGCATTACCAAGAAACAAAGAAACAATACCTAAGGGAATGACATGTGGCCTGAAATGGGAAAACTTCCCCCCACTCCAAGAAAAAGTATAGCACATGGAGAGGCATGAATCTGTAGCTCACCTGGAAATCTGTGTCAGTCATGATATTGAGGACTTTATCATCAATTGCAATAGTTAAAAAATCTAGACCTTGAGTTGCCCACCTGATAAACAAATTAAATAGAATATAAAATAAAAAGTTTTTGTGTATAAAGGTTTTGCATGACAGCCATGTTGCATGGAAGAAAGAATAAAATTGTTTTAGGTGAGAAAGAATTAAATCCCTTTAAGGGAAAGATATTCTGTTGTTCTGCCATGCAACATGGCTTCCGTCACATGGTTGTGCAAAACCTCTATAACTTATGACCAGATCTTGAATAAAGGCCGAGAAGTAAAGTGATTATGAATGGAAAGTCTTTGTACTGTTTATTAAACGAGCAGGAGTGTTTTTAGACCTGATAAAACATGATCTGCAAGTTTATTGAACAGCTTCAAACACGTCACATAAATAAGTTCAAGTATTTAATGATATTTTGATGAAAAGTGCAAAAGAAAAGCAAAATTATAGTTTGATGAAAATTTTTACATCACGGGCATGTGCACTGTACAGAAAACAGCTCCCACACAGAAAAGAAGGTTTGGAAAACATAAGAGGGATATCAGTTCCGTCCAGCAAAAGGTGTGTCAGGGTGCTTGCTTAAAGGCTCTGGTTGGTATTGGACTTGCTTACTGGTACTAAGCAATTCCAATTCCGTTAATTCCATCTTCAGCCACCCAGATCACAACAGTTCTTGTTAGTTATAGAACTCATGTTTTGTTAATGAGTTCTATAACTGACATTAAAAAACTCATGAATAATTAATGAGCAAAACACAATATAGAAATTAGTGACCATGAAGGAGTTTTTATATCTGAAATAGAATCATCTTTATTTGCATAAACTTCAACTTGGATTTTCTCTGCCAAATTTAATTCATTCCTCAAAAATTCAGTAGAAAATGAGAACATACCTAGACATTTCTTAAGCCATCTAAAAAACGAGCAGCACGTGTTTATCAAATATCAAAAACCCTCAGCTACTACAGAAACTATATAAATAAAGAGTCATCTTCATTAGTATTCTTCATTAGTATTCTTTATATAAAAAGTCACCTTCATTAGTATTCTTTATATAAAAAATACTAATGAGGAAGACTTTACAGAGTTTAAAGCCTCATGCATGTGACTGATTTGAGGCTTTTGATAGGCTCAAATGCTCATTAATTATTCATGAGTGTTTGAATTTTGAGTGTTTGATATTTGGTAGTATGAAGCAATGTCTAATAAAAATTATCAAGTACTGTAGGTGTGCATTGCATTATGTCCGCTGAACCATTTCGACATGCAAGATCACTGCTAGTCCAATGAAAGTGCTGCGACATTCTTTTGTACATACATACTGTGAGAACAAATTCATTAACTTTTCTACTCACCTTGGTCTAGTCCCTCGTCCTCTCTCACATTTCTCCATCACAAACTTGATCCATTTTCTAGCAAACTGAAGCATCACTTTACCCAGCCTTTTCCTTGCATCCCCTGAAACAAGTCTTGCTATTTCTTTCAAGTACTGGAAGAAATAGAGAACAGCTCTAGTCAGGACAAATATTTCAGGACAAACATGCATGTCCATATTTCCTTCGGCTACCAGTTTGCTCTCCCAGGAAGTCAGCAAGGCATGCTTTATCACCTCTATTGGTGCTCTACTTTAAAGCATTCAAAGCTACACCACAAGTAGAAAGAAGTTGAAATACCGTATTTACTCAATTAGACGCCGCAGCGTTTATTAAATTTTTCACAACTCTGCTGCAGCATTTATTCAGGGGCGGCGTTTATTTGAGGGCGCCATTTATTTCCAAATCACTTTATTCAAACAAGATTTCACAATAATTACCCCTAGCAAATACTGTACAATCATAAGAATGTTATTTCTTGTCTAGTTTTTGCTTGTTAGTGCATATCATTGCAACCAATCTCCCTCGGCCAAGCAAACCAAAGGCAGTGCAGACAGTGACCAAGGAAAATAGAGGGACTGCTCGCAGTCTATATCATGCATGCAAATAAACGCTGCACTATAGATGTGGCGTCTATTCAGGGGCGGTGTTTATTGGTGTTTTCAGTCTCAGCTGCGGCGTTTATTTGAGGGCGGCATCTAATTGAGCAAATACGGTATCTGTGACAGCAATGGAGGTCCGAATAATGAATTCTCCCAGAGGCGGATCTGGGGGAGGGGTGCAGGAGGTTTGCACCACCCTGAGATGTGCTACTAAGTAAATTATGAAGTTAATATTATTTGCTTTTGGAGCTTGAGTCCTTATCATAAATGGTGTACCCCCTCAAAAAAATCCTGGCTCCTCTTCCGTTTCTCTTGGCAGTAGTGAGGCCAAACATGTATATACAGTATACTTATCACATTCCCTTAGTCATTTCTGTCATTTTCTTACTTCAAATCCAAAGTTATAGCATCCATACATGGTTTCAACTGTGGTCTGACAAACTTTGGGCCTTTCACTCTGATCTGCATCGAACATCCCCCCATCAAGGTTCTCATTGGCTCTCTTTATTGCATTCACTATCTTTGTGCCAAGCAACAGTGCTGCATCCTAACAATAACCATGATCATTATAATGATGTCCATCTTTCACCAGTATTAGTTTAACGTGAAGGTTGGGTGACCCTATTGCCTGGGCTTACTCTTTAGCTTTTGGTGTCCTCTGAGAGAAGAAAACTAAAGACTTCTTCCTAGCACTAACATCTCACTACCCTAAAGGCCCAGCAACAAACAAACAAACCCAACAACATCCAACATTGTTGGCAATTTGCCAATTACAAAACGAGTGGGGACATGAGTCTTGACAGCAAAGCATACAGATTGTTTGGCTGGACAAATCCACCCTATTTATCTACAAGAATGGCTCAAAATTTGAACTGTTGTGTCCCTGGCTGTTTATATAATTTCAGAAAGGTGCCACATCTTCACTACTGCAGAATTGAAGCATTCTTGTAGATAAATGTAATGGATCTGTCCAGCCAAACAATCCATGCATGCTTTGTGGCTGCAACTCATGCCTAAGTCCCTGCTTGTTTTGTAACAGGCAAATTATTGGTTCAGTAGTTTGAATGCTGATCGTCACAGTGAAATATATTCAATCTAAGCGATTGAAATAAATGAATACCCGAAAAAACTTCGGGCTTCAACGGGATTCGAAACCATGACCTCCGCGATGTCGGTGTCGCTTAGATTGAATATATTTCACTGCGACGATCAGCATTCAAACTTCTATTTCACAGCAGTTCAATATCATTTCTCACATTATTTCACTTAGTGGCTCTATGAACCCAACAATATGACCGCCTGCCAACATGGGTTGGCTTCATAGCTCAGTTGGTAGAGCACCGCACCGGCATCGCGGAGGTCATGGTTTCGAATCCCGTTGAAGCCCAAAGTTTTTTCGGGTATTCATTTATTTCAATCACTTAGATTGAATATATTTCACTGCGACGATCAGCATTCAAACTTCTATTTCACCGCAGTTCAATATCATTTCTCATATTGGTTCAGTGTTGGTTTTTGCATTCAAACGGACCCAACAATGTATGCTTGTTTGTGTGAAATTTCCATGGACACAATGTATATTTCACATGTGTGAGTCCAACATGATTGGGAATGATGCCCAACAACATCCAACAAGTCCCAACAACACACAACATGGTGGTTAAACACTCCTAAAATGTTGGGCCTAACAATGTTGGATGTTACTGGCCAACAATGTTGGGTGAATTTGCACAAGCCTTAATTTAAATGGAGCTTTGAACTACGCATACCCAAAGTTTGATGCTGTTTCAGCTTCCTTTTGGCATGTGAAACTCAAAATCTTTTTGAGAAAACCCTTACTTTTTGTTTTTATTATTACTGATAAAATTCATGAATAATTAATAAGCAAAACAGAATAGAAAATCATAACTGTGTCAGAGTCTTTAAATTGGATAAAGAATCTTCCTCATTTGTATTCCACTTTAACTTGGATTATTTTCTTGGCCAAAATTACTTCATTCATTTTAAAAATCACTACATGAAAATATAGTCCTAGACATTTCATAAGTGATAAAGTATTTGCAATCGACCTTTATGGGCATAAAGGTCTCCAGCTCATACTTTATATATTACTTAATATCCTCATATTTCAAGTGATAAAAACAAAAAAGAACCATAGACCTTTTCTGAGATAGACAAACAAGGTGCATTGTGGCCTAGCTTTAGTACAAACACCACCATATAAGGCTTCATGAACAATAGATGATGGTACTGAAGCACAACCACAATGTACCATGTTCTCTATCTCAGAAAAGGCTTATAATAGCAAACTATTCCAAACATTTTTACCTGTAGAGAATCAAGGGATTCAGAGATGGCCTGATGACTGGATGTTCTTTCTTTGATTGTTGTCACCAGCAGATTCATGGATTGGAGGAAACAGTTACGCTGTTCTTCAACCTGGTGAGACTTGTTTACAACCAGAATCAGACCATCAACCTGACAAACAATGATAAAATAATGCCTTTAAAATGTACCTAGTATAAAACTTTGTAAGAGGAAAAGTATCTAAATCTATAACCAACTGAGATTAGATTAAATAAGTTAAATGATTTTAAATAAGAGTAAGAAGATGAAGAGTAGGATAGTGGAATATATAACTGAAACAGGGAATGCACTTTTCTTTGCACCATATAAAAGAGAAGCTTAGAAAAGTCATCCACAGGATGATCTACACTCACCATTAGAGTTCCAAGTATCTCGGCTGGTTAGAGCATTCAACTAGAGTATGGAAGGTTGTGGGTTCAATACTTAACTGGAACTCAGATTTTTTCTGAGCTCCTATTTCATTTGGTGCAAAGAAAAGTTCATTCCCCATTTTCATTTTAAATAAAACCTTTTGGAGAACAGAAGGTCTAACAGGTTACAGTCTAAGGTCTAGTTCACATGAACATCATGATCCCCGAGGGGATAGGGGTGATTGGCAGTCCTTTTAGGGTTGGAAATATTTCCTGTGTAAACCTTGTAGAGGTTCCAGCTCAAAAGTCAGTTACGTAACATTACTCCGTACCTTTTAGGGCCAAAAGACCTTTCTGAAATTCACTTGGATGATCATGAAACAATGGTTCCAAGTCAAGACTGAACTTGATTTTTTTATCAAAGCCAACCTTGACTTGAAACCATTGTTTCATGATCATCCAAGTGAATTCAGGAAATGTCTATTGTTATTAATTCTTTTCATTAAACAGCATTAAAGAACAGACAAAAAATATGCTACTTACTACCATACGAAATATCAGTGCAATCAGTTTTTCATCAGTCTAACAAAGTTAATCTTCTATTTTGACAAAGAGGTCATGCCATGTAAAGTTGTACCTTTTAGGGGTTGAAATCAACATGGCTTCAAAAGCTCTTTTAATACATGCATACCTTTTATGAGTCATGTTAAAAACTGACTGCCAATCACCCCAACCACTTGAACAAAGAGAGTACCCCCCCAGTCAAGATCACACTCAAACACAGTTTGGAAGTGCTCATTGGCATCAATGTCTTTTTTAAATCTCACATTGATTTCTTTCTACCTGGATATCGGCCAGGCTGATTCTCGTGTCCACTGAGAGGGCGATAGTTATCCTTTGTCCTGACCAGACAGGGGTTGCTACTTTTGGTGAGTGCATAACCAAAAGATACCCATGGCTTATCTCTTTCTTCTGGCCCTTCTTTAGCCCACAACAGGCATTAAGGAGATCAATGATCTGACTGTAATACAAAACCAATAAGATATCACAAAAAGAGCCATTAATTCATCCATTCATTTATTTTTTCTCATTCAAAATTTCTCCTTACCCTTTGTCATGCGTCAAATGCTTTGGAACAAACATCAACAGCCCAGTTGTATGCGCAACAACCACCTGGGAAGGTAGCCAGATTTCAACAGTTTTTGACATGTAGCTTAAATAGCCTATCATAATATATTTTCAAGGGTGATGTACAGGGTTCGCACTACTAGAAGATTATAAAATTCCAGGTGTTTTCCAGGAGTTTTCCAGGGTATAAATATAAAAATTCCAAGAACATTAACTTTAAAATTTTGTCAGACAATTCAACAATTTCTATTTTTTTAATATTTAACTTAAAACTAAAGGAAAATTCCAGGAGTTTTCCAGGAGTTGTTGCCAAAATTAAAATTTTCCAGGAGTTTTCCAGGGCCTTGGAAGAAATTTTTTGAAATTCAAGGAGTTTTCCAGGAATTCCAGGAGCAGTGTGAACCCTGGATATAGGTCTTAGGTTTGTTTCCTGTGCTCAGTATTTCATGTGAATAGAGTTTCTTGTTAGATCTCTTCCTTGATTTGAAAGTTTTTCTCCAGGTTCTCCAGTTTTCCTCCTTTCACAAAGTTTTAAAGGTTGCTGAGGAACTTGTTGTAAATTAGCAGGGGGGAGGGGGTGGAGATTTAAAATCTAGAGCTGCTAATGATGTGACTCTTCTCAGAAATGGAATAAAATATCATGACCCTCTGTGTGGGTTTTCATCTTCCCCCTTTTTCAAGCACTTAATCTGACCCTGACCCAGCATAATTTTACGTGAGCCTCCCTCTTCCTTTTGTCTATTTTTAGATGACCCACCCTTTTGGAAGTCTCAAAAAATGATGACCCTTTTCAATGTTTTTGTCCCCTGACTTCTCTGGTGTGCACAAATCCTGTCAAATTGTGGGAAACTACCAAAAGGAGCACAATACCTGGCTGTGTTCTGTTCTCTCCAGCATGGTCAGAAATTCATTGACAGGAACATCAATGCTGAACTTTGCCGCATTTTCCAGGTCAATTTTCAGCTTCTTAGTGAATCCCAAAGCCTTTGATGCTCTTTCTCTCCCTTCATTGAATAAGTGCTTCAGGCTACGGCAAGCCTCCAGAACTTTTTTCCTATTAAAGTTTTGAAAACTAGTGATTAACTTGTTGGGATGCCTGTGGATATCAATCCACAGGGATCCCAGGTAAAGCAACAGCTATTCACATAAATGTTTACCCATTTCAGACCACATGTCATCCTTTTGGGAATAAGATTCTTTGTTTGAGGCTCATCCATATTAATATATCTTCTCAAGCATTATCATTAAACAAAGATATAAAATCCATGGAAATGATACATGGTCTGAAATGGGAAAGCATTATGCCCAAGCTGCGTAAAAGGTCTATTTGATTTCACAGGATGCCCAACAAGCTCCAGTTCAATAACTTATATTTGGCTTGTTCAAGAGATGTTTTGTGATTGTATTATTTCAATACAGGAAAAATCTAGATTAAACCAATTGAATGATACCTAAGGGTATACACACCTCACATCTTCACTGTGGTCAGTGTTACCATGGAGATCTGAGCAGCACTGGTCCAAACCAGACTCTAGGAAGTCAGCAGTGGATTCCAACAACCCAGCTGCCATTACACTAATGAATGAAAAGAAACTCTAACTCTATTAACCAAATAAACCTCAAGTAAAGGCATCCTAGATGTCTTGCCTTGGTCTTCTCTAAGGGTGCTTTCATTTATTATTAATAATAATAATAATAATGGGGGTACTTATATAGCACATTTCACAACAGTCTCAATGCACTTTATAATCATTAGTCAGTGGAGGACTTTATGGGCTGCATATTAAGGCACCATAGGCAGCCACACTGCTTACAATCATGACTAGATAATTAGTATTTTAGTATGTTATGTCTCCAAATTGGGGTAAGTTGTTGAACCAGGAGACAATCCCCTACTCTTATGCAAATACTTCAAAAGGTTCTTTAATGTCCCCCATATACAGGTTAAGGAAGGGATGGGAGACAGGGCCTATGGTTTAACGTCCTTATCTGAGAAGACTTGAAGGTCTAACCATTTGCAGATGTAGTTTGGGGCTTGAACCCACAACCTCCCACACAACAGACCGATGCTCTACCAACTGAGCTAACTGGGTGGTGGTTATTATGGCATGAGAGATGATTCAGGAAAGTCGAGTGGGGGTTACATTATCTTGAGAAGTCTTGTAGTGAGGTTATTAACTTGCAGAGATGTGTGGCTGAAAGTATGAAGTCTTGGAGGTTGTAGGGGGGTTATGAAATTTTTACTCTCCATAGTGGAGGGGGGGGGGGGGAGGTTATGAAATGTTTGGTAGCTAAGGCCCAAAGTTTTGCTGTACCCCCATGCAATAATAAATGAGAGCCCTCTCCAGAAGTTTGGAGATAACACCAACAGCTTAAAGCAGTACTTTCAATAGCTCAGTATTCCCCTAATGCTGCTTCTTAGCATTAAAGTATTGGACAACTTTCTTACTCTCAGAGAATGCTATATAAGACATGATAACCCAAACTAGACCAGAATGTACTGGTGTACCTACCAGAATCTTGTTCCACCAGCAACAGCACCACCTCTGATATGCTGGTACTTGTGCTTGACAAACACCCATTCTTCTTCTAGTAGATTCTTTAGTCCTTTTGAAGCCTGTGGTAGTCGTTGTAGCATGTGGATGACATTGTGGAGATATTCAAAATATACCTGAAAGATATTTAAAATGAGTGATTGGCTATGAGGACTTATATGTAAGTGAGTCATCAAAATCATGACCATGAGCAACAACAACAATTTTCAGAAACCACAACAAATATGACAACAGTAACAGCTGCAAAAAAGACAGCATCAGCAACAACAACAGCAGCAGCAACAACAACAGCAGCAGCAACAACAACAGCAGCAGCAACAGCAACATCACCAGCAGCATCAACAGCAACAACAACAACAGTAGCAGCAGTAGCAACAGCAGCAACAACAACAGCAACAACAGCATCAAAAACAAAAGCATCAGCAACAGCATTAATGCAGGGTCCAAAATTAGCTTTTTTATCCAGGTGCCAAGTGATGACTAGACACAGTATTTTGGTCACCAGAGGATACAATCTATTCACCAAAGTCCCTCAAAAGATTAAATTTCTGGAGTGTGGTATTTATTATGATATATTGAGATAGAGAAAGCTTGTGCCTTGTTTCCATGGCACTGTGCCCACACTATTTTCCTACATTAAACCGCTGAAAATGGCCACAGTAAAATGTCGATTAAATTGTGTGTTTTCACTTAATTGGTGAAATACAGTATTTTATCATGTGTTTTACCTTCCAAAATGATTTTCTTGGACATTAAACACAGTTGAAAAAGGAGGCAAGTATTATTTATTTCTTTAACCTCCATTTAAGACTGAAAACTAGCTTGGTCACCATCTGGTAACTAACCCTAAATTTTTGGTTGCCAACACTAAATTTAGAGTTGTACTGGCAACCAGCTGCTCGTAATTTCAGACCCTGTAACGAATGAGTCTTTATCTGCAAGATTAATCTTCTGTGTAATTCCAGAAAACATCCTCTGCCTGCCATGAAATGTTTGATTTTGAATATTCAATGTATAAGAGTCTCAAAGGTTATAAAATAGTGTTTTTCAGAGAGCAAACTAAGAATAATCTTCTTTCAAGGGAGGTATGGATGTTTTCTAGTTCCACTAATAATATCAACATACCTCTAACATACTCTGCAAGTCCTGCTCAAATTCTTCAATGTCATTTTCCAGTTTTTCATGATCAAAATCTTCTGGGCTGACAATCCCATCCACCATACACAGATAATAATCCTTCACCAACACAGCACCCAGTATAACTTCTTTACACTCTCTAAGAAGCTACAAAAACAATGAAAATATTTCATTCTTCCAGAGAATAGACACGGTGGAAGAATGTCTGATTTATGGTTCTGAAATTCCATAATTACTGTCCCAGAAGCCAAACAAAGTCCACTAGAACACTGCACACATGAGATACTGATTGCAATACTACGGAGCCCGATTAGTGCCATGCAAATTTCGTGATTGATTTTCCTTTTCTCGACTTTTTTCCCGACTTCGACTTTTTTCTCGACTTTTTTCTCGACTTTTTTCCCGACTTTTTTCCCGACTTTTTTCCCGACTTTTTTCCCCGACTTTTTTCCCGACTTTTTTCCCGACTTTTTTCTCGACTTTTTTCTCAACTTTTTCCCCCGACTTTTTTCTTGACTTTTTTCTCGACTTTTGTGACCGCTGAACAACACATGCAGCATGGAGGGCTTCGATAAGGTAATTAAGTATTAATTCTTTATTATAAGTCAATCTTTTTCTTCTTTTATCGAACATTTATTGAAGCTTTTCTGTTTATTATCACATATCTGCCTTCACTCAACACATTCAAGTTCTTGTAAGACATAA
>WUAP02137238.1:0-28347 GCA_015163945.2 Stichodactyla helianthus
AAAAAAATCGCTTTTAGGAGAAACAAACCACACCACATTTTATATCTAGTTAGGGACTACTTATGGACAAAAAATGAGAGAAATCGATTTTTTGGCTTGTGCGGGATATTTTCGATTTTGCTCGATATTTACAGACATTCGCTCTTAAAACCTATACCCCAAAACACTATTTTCAAAAACTCAGTAAAAGATCAAACACGGAAAAGACTATTCATTCGTTATCCAAACTCCGGGAAGTGAGTTGAAAAAACGAGGCGCAGCCGAGTTTTTAAACCGACCTTAAGGTGTTTAATTAGAAGATGAAATACTCTGTCAAGTGTTTGAATAATTCTAGCAGAAAATCAAAGCGAATATTAGCCAAATTTTATGCTAATTAACCTTACATATCAAAACCACCGTCACGATAGTGATTTACTTTGTTTTCTTCTCATTAATTATTCACGAGTTTAAAAATTAGTACTTCATACCAAGTTTAAGGATTCAAACGTCGCAAAGATGAAAGGAAATCTACAATTGCCTGGTTGATTCTAAAATTCTAAATCAAAACTAAAAACTACTTTGATAGACAAACCGATAAATCTATGTGATTGTTACAGATTGTGTAGTTCCGCTTGGTATCTCGACTCAAGAAATTCCTGACAAGCAGATGTCAGCTTCCTCGTCACGTGGTGGTGATTTACCACAGAACGCCAGGTTACGTGGCAGCAAATACTGGTGCGCTGCGAGGAACAACAAGACACAATATCTACAGATTGATCTAGGAAAGGTAACTAAGCAGTACTTACTCAGATTCACGATGAAGACGCCATTATGGTTTCTATAGGAAAATTCCTTGGATGACGAAGTAATTTCTTGTTGATTTTCCCAAGAAATGACGGTTTTTCGAGTGAAATTTAACGTGTAATTCCTGAGTCGGGAAATGAATTTTCCTTGAATCCCATAGCGTCTATAGTAATAACATCATAAGATTCTAAATAGAATGCAGATACTGCATGCAGCCCATAAAAAATCGATCCAGATGTTATTGTGGTCACCCCACCAAAATACCCACAGCAGACTATTCTTCGTTTGTAAGTTATTTTCATTGGGGCCTATACTGGTGGTACTTAACAAAAGACTATTACTCATTAAGTTTGTACCACCAACATGGCCAACGTGTCTTCGTCATCTGGTCCTCTTGGGAATGGTTGCAAACCATCAATTGAACATTTGGTCTTCAAATAACTATTTCAAAAATTGGTTTATATCCCTGATACGATTTTTGGCTGCAAACATTATTCCTTAAAGTCTAGGGAAAGTAGTAGTAGAAGTAGAGGTAGTAATTACAAGAAACTAGAAATGTCGAAACTCAAAAGTGTCGTCCATTTGTTTAAAATTATTGCAATAAACCCGTGAAAAAAATTACAGTAGTCAATAACTAATAGACAAATAGACACAAATAGAAAACAATATAATTAGTGTCTACTAACCTCTGTTAGACTAATAACTATTTTACGGGTTTATTGCAATAGCTTCAACGACAGTAGCACACAAAAGTATAAGAAAAAACTGCATATAGTTTTGGATTGTAGTTTTAAAGGTAACGTGAAATCAGTTTAAAATGTGCCCGCGAAGGTGAAATTAGTAGCTGTTATTATAGTTGAGCCAACATAAGTTATTATTTTGTTTTGAGAATCATTCAAGGTGAGGCTTTCGGGAATGCTTATTGTCTCATTTGCATCTCAACCGCTGGCATCCATAATATCTGCCAGGGATGAAATTGATGTTAACAGAAAATGGAAAGTAATACGTTGCGAGTTTAATTTATTGCGGGATTCTATTTGTTCTGACATAGACTCAGACTATCAATAAGATCGCGACCCAAGGACGAAACAACTGGAATGATTGGGTTACTGGATACTTTGTGCAATATAGTCAAGATGGTCAACGGTGGACCGGCTACAGCGAGAGTGGGGACATTGTGCATTCTAATGTGAGTAAAGTTACGGCTCGGACACACGATGCGACATTCCTTTCAACGAGAAATCGCACCGTGTGTCCACCCGGTGGACCTCTAGCTCTCCACGGCGTGCACCTCTAGCGCGCAAGGTCGCTGGCGACGCCGTAGAAGTAGAAACGAGTTCTACCTGCGTGACATCCTAGGCTAAAACCTCGTTGCAAGTAACGTCGCAGGCCACCTTGCATCGTGTGTCTCGGCTTTTATGATCTTTTCTACTTCCCACGTCCTTTCCTGACGTAATCCAAGAACGCTTGCGAGATTTTAATGATATTTATTATTTCTAGTCGTATTGTTTCCTTGGAAAGTGTGCTGAAACACGTGACACCCAGTGCCGAGATCTTTGGGGTGCTGGTAAGTAGGATTTTTATTTTTTGGTACCCAAGTGTCCATACAGCGGTTTTCGTATGATTTTGTAAAACAATGGTACACACGTCCAGTACCGCGGCCGTGATGGTGACGTGTCAAAGCATTTTCATTGGATGAAAATTGATCTTGGGCTCTGTGATTGGTTCAACCGTTACAGTGCTGCAAGCCGTGTCGTATCACAGTCATACGAGAACTACTCCATACAATATTCCTCATTCATTTTCTAGTTAAAGTCTATGCAACCAATTTTTAAAAATTCTTAAAAGAGGTAAAGGATTTTCAGATACTCTTAGGTTATTTTTTAATTCTCCAACCCCCCCCCTCCCCGATAATGTTTTTACATTTTGGGTCTATTTCTGTAGCCCTGTCGCCTGACCTCGCGTCCCTCCTAGGTTTTAATGGTAATTCTAAACAAGAAATATATGCAACGCTCTAATATTTTGATTCCTTCAATAGATAGTAAAAGTGCAGATCAGAAGTGCTACGACAAACTAAATACTGAAGCAAAAGGATATGGAACTTGTGACCCAGCATCGAATTCTTCATGTGCAGCTGTGTAAGTAAGCTAAAATCGTGGTTGATTTTGCGCTACAAAATCAACCACGAAACCTTCAGGACTTTATGCAAAAACACAGGAAATTTTGAAATACGGCAAGAAAAAAATTTTTATTTACAATTGCGGTTTTATTTCCATTTTTGCCATATCTCATGTTCACCTTAGTTCTCATTTCGTTTCGTCTGTAGACTCACTGTTTTGAAACAGCTTAGTATTCGTTTGTCTTTAATACAGGGATGTTCTCTGCGGTCAGATCCAGTGTCTCTCGAACAGGATTACTCCAATTGTTAATTACGGTAAAACCTATCAAAAGCAAACCCTTCAAGATTCAACTCAGTGCAGGTATTATGACGAGGTTTGATGAAATTACTTTCTTCATCAGTTTACCGGGGGGGACTCCCATATATTAGAGAGCAAGTTACTCGTCGGAAGGTTTGAAAATGACCCCTAAAGGGGCTAAGTTTCGTCCTGCTCGGCGTGGCAACAAAGGATTTTTGCCCCTAGTACTAAAGGTACCATATCTATTAAAAAAGCTTTCTAAAATTCAATAGTAGTAAAGACATTATCTTGAAAAAGTTTAAAAAGCCTTCTTCTTCTTGAAAAGGACCTTTATTTACCAGAAGATGCCCTAAAAGGCACCGGTTAACTCCGAAATTCTTTTAGATTTTTATCACCCTAAGAGGTACCAAACAACCAATTTTAACCCCTAAAAGGTACGACGAACACCCCAGTTCTTTTCACGGGTGAGTCCTCCCTGGATCAGTTTGATAGTTTTTCTAACACATTTTTTTTAATACGTCCAGTGCTGCAATGCTAAAAAGCTCTGATTCTCTTGGTCTTGGTATGGTGAACGAAGGAACAAAATGCGGGAATCAAAAGGTAGTAACAGCTAAAGACAAGTAAACCAGCATGTATATGACACAATAGGTCCCTGGCACACAGTTATAGCAGGAGTGGATCCAGGGGAGGGGATGCAAGGGGTAACACTCCCCCTTCAAAATGAGAGACGTACAGTCATTTATGGATTTAACGTTGTTTACTTTTTGTGGTCGAATCCTAGTCATAAATGGTGCACCCTGTCAAAAAATCCTGTACGAAGGTGCGCCCTGTCAAAGAAATCCTGGATTCGCCTCGCCTCTGTATAGTTATAGACCACCTTCTGGTATTTTCGGCTTAGGTTTTTATTTGTCCATGTGCTTGAAATACATTACAAACTTCAAAAGTTTTACGTAACACTTCATTTTCTGTGTGTGCATCCTCAAGATGTCATTAGAACCAAGAGCCCAACTTCCTGTATTTGAAATACTTTCCACGATACCAGGGCCTCGGTCGAATCTGTGTAGCTTTTCAGACAACTTTCTTGTAGTCTGATGCCCCTTTAAACTAGCATCTTTGTCGCGCGACTTGAGCTGCGCTTTCACGGTGACAGATCGCTCACAAGTCGCCACCAATAGACCCTTTCAGCTTCGTTGTTTGTTTACCCATTTCAGCCCACGTGATGTCACGTTTGGGAAATATTTCTTTCTTATGTTGATATGTTAACATTTTCATAATAAAAGAACGACTCCCAAGAGAATGCCACGTGGTCTGAAATGGGCAATTTGCATACGAAGCTGAAAGGGTCTATTCGAGCATGCTCGAAATTTAGTGCAAACACGCGCAATTTGGGTTGCGATGAATTCGCCATAAAATCGCCACTCGAATCGCGCGACAAAATTGCTAGTGTAAATAGGTCTTAATGAGCATATTGTTTAAACCCCCTTTACATACGGTAGATGTGCATCAACTACAAATGCAAGTCCTTCGATGAACTCCAGATAAAAGCTTGTCCAAAAGTCGGGGGTAAAGTGTGCAATGGAAAAGGCGTAAGTTCTTTTTAAAATACAGATTTAGTCTTAATATTCAAAAAATATTATTAATAATGCATGATATTCTTCACAGGTTTGTACTAGTTCTGGTGTTTGTCATTGTAATGCTGGCTATGATCCCAAGACAGCCTGTGAAAAAGGTGAATCACAGATGTTCCTTCGACCTTCATCCAGGTTAATGTACTCCATTCTAGAGCCAGAGATCATCATTGCTCGACATTTTTCGCTCCTTCCCAAAGACATAACCCATGCTTTTTATTCATTTTCCACCGACACTAATTCTATTTGTGTCTTCTATGGTCAATTCTAACCGGTGATTCCGCGCTATTTTGGATGAAAGCTTGTACCCGAAATTGAAAAGCATTTGCCCAAAGTAGAAACATCGATCAATAAACTAAATATTTCAAAAACCAAATCAGCCTTATAATTGCCTGCAAAATGCAGATGAAAAACTGACCTTTCTTCTTTGCAGCTCTTATGCCACGTGATGGAGCGTACAATGACTGGTCCACGTGGACGGTGTGCAGTGCGGGATGTAATGGCGGGAAACAGGTCCGATATCGATTGTGTAACAGTCCTTTTCCAGTGCATGGTGGGAAAGATTGCCAAGGGCAGAAACACCAAGAGCGTATTTGTAACACGGAGCCGTGTCCAAGTAAGAAAACATAGCCACTCATATCTGTATTCTGCGATACCAAAATGACGAGGATTTCTCATAGGTGCTCTTCTGACTTTCCAAGTGCTTTTCAAATCCTTTGGGATTCGGGTATTACAAGACATCTGACGTTGAAGGTGGTTACCCAGGACGTCATGATGTACATACAGAAGCTCATAGTTTCTGGTACATAAGCTTGCGATATTTAAACAGACAAAAATAAGGACAATGTAGATTCAAAGGAGTTGTTCCGATGGTCAGATGCCTGGACCGCGTGTGTTGCGCCAAGAAATCTTACTGTAGATGTAATAGATCCAACACGGGAACATCGATAGATCAAGAACGCTAAGGAAGAAAAGTCCCCATAAAAATATCAATAGGATACAAATAGGAGAGTTCCAAAGTAAGTCCAAAGAGAGAACACGCCAAGTGGTCGGGTATAATGATATTTATAAAGGTGTTTATCGCAGCAAAAGACCTTTTTCGCTTGGGCATAATGTTTTCCCATTACAGACCTCTTGGGAATAAGATTCTTTGTTTGAGCTTTATCCATATTAATGCATCTTTTCGGGGTCGTTCTCTTGCTTTTATCGATTTAAAACTAATTTCTGTGTTGGATTTTATTTATCTAGAAGCTCATTCTTGTCGTCACCTTCAAGCGATCACTACTTCCCAGAACAAGCATTTTCCAGACGGGATTTACAAAATTTACCCTCATGGACCGAACAAAGACCCTGTGACAACCTACTGTGACATGACACGTGACGGTGGTGGCTGGACGCTATTGGTTACCAGTCAAACCAATACCTGGACTGCACAAAATGTTAGGCTCAGAAACAAGGACTCGCCGTCTTTGACAAAAGACTATTCAATACTGCAGCATGCTGATGATATTAAGAACAATCTGTATGTGTCGGGTGATATGTTTGAGTATCGATTGGAAGCACAAAACAGAGGTGGGTATTCTTGACTTGCACGCCTTCCTATGGGAATAGACTAACAAAGAACAGCATGGCAGCCATGTTGGTGTACCAAACAATAGAAGCTGACAAGAAATTCTTCTGTTAAATGTATACCAACATGGCCGCCATAACTTCACATGAAAACCAAGTATAAAATGGGTCTAAAAGTAAATCGTTATCACGCGAAGGCCATGTTAAAGTGCCTATTACACATCTGACAATATTCTCAAAATAGATTCTACACCAGGTGACTTGATCAATGACCAAATGTGATTGCAACAAAGTATGAGAGATAACTTATGTAATTTCTTAACACCTATTTCGAAAACGTCGCAGCATCGATTGACAGTTGACAATGGGAGACCGCAAGGGATGTCGGTTCTTTTAGTTGTAATTGATTTATTTATGGTTTTCTTGATACCAGAGTACTGGCAACTTTCCACGCTGTCTTCAGTTCTTCAGATGAATGTGTCTGGTGGTGTTCACATGTGGTTCTCACGTAATTCCAGTTTGATTTACCGACATCTCTTGCGATCTCCTATTGTTAATTGATGCCACGACAACGTATTCTGAAATAAGTGGACATTTGCAACTATCGAAATCCATATTGTTATTGACCTTTTCCATAATGGCGCTATCTCATTAGAACAAACTTTGAATTTTAATTATATATAACTATTTGGACTTTTATCAAAATAACAGGGCAAAATCTGAAAGCTTGAGGGAAAAACTGACTTCTTTTTGAATTTTAAGGATTTTAATTTGTAAGTCAAACGTGAAAACGAAGCCGCAAAGACCTGATCTCCAAGTTTCTTAAAAAGCTATGCAATTTTGATCCACGATTTCTTTATAAATGTTGTTGCTATGCTATGCCTTATTAAAACTTTTCAAAGTTGATTTAAGCTACTTATATTGAAAATTTGCCATTATGCATCAATCATATCCAGGGACCGAGACGGAGGGAATTTTGGATTGCGGATGGAGCTAAAATTACAACCTTCCGACTCGGGTTATGACTGAGACAATACATCGTAAGAAAAGACTGGAAAAGAGCTTTACTAAAGATCTTTTTGTGTGAAACATCCGAAATTTCGTTGCCGTTGCCGTTTAGCGACACAAACTCCTTGTTACATCGAGTAGCTAGTCAAAGTAAATAATTATTAGGGGACTATAGCCCCAAGTCCTGCTAGCTCCGCGGTCCATGATAGTTTGTGCAAGATTTTGATACTAGAAAACCAAGTAAAACAAACAGGCTGGGAACACTTGCTGTTTCAGGTCGATGGGGAGGAATATGGCAGGCACACCGGTCCTACACATTCACTGCAACAAATAACAGACAAACGGATGTAAAGCTAACTAAGAAGTTTGACAACTGGAGTTACTCTGACAACGGAATTGAAAAAAGAATGCCCTGGATTTCTGGAGCAATTTTGACGACGTCTTGGTCTTCGAGTTACGCATGGTGGGGTTCTGTTACAGGTGCACAAGTTTCTATAATATTATTTCCTCTTAGAGCAGATTTCGTACGCTATGAAAAGGTCGCGGCACGAACACGGTCAAGTCGCGGCAAGGCACCTTTACGGCATTGACCGTGCCGTGACCTTTTCACAGTCATTCCAGTGGTTAAATGCATAAATAAGGGCCTTTGCAGCACATTGACATTACCATTGTGATGAGGCACTTTACAATATTCGTGGAAGATTTTTAAAACACACCCGCATGGTAGGGCAGCTATCATAATGCTTGAATGGTGCTCCAGCCTGCCTCTTTTACTGTTCTGAAATTCTCCCCAGAAATTTGGTATGGTAATAATTTGAGTTTTGGCCGCCATGCTGATTAAATAATAATCAAAAGAAAGAAAGAAAGAAAGAAATCACTGGAAAATAGTCATCAGAATTGTCGCTTGTTTTGTTTTTGTTTGTTTTTCTTTTGTTTATTCGTTATTCCAACATGGAATAGAGTTTGCCATTGCGAAGGAAAATTTGTATTTAAAAATAATTTGTATTTAAGAATAATTTGTATCAAATAATCCTGAATATCATTTCGTCTCATATTTGTGTATTTAAGGAAATGCGAGACTGTATTACCCAGCACCATGGATCAGCGGTCGCTTGATGGAAGATCAACCTGAGTTAATTTGGTACTGGTTGCGCGAAGGACCTTGGGAACCACCAGGATCTTGTATGGAAGTTAAAATTAGGGGCCTTAGAGGCGTCCCGCAAAAGGGTAAAGCCTGGTTCACACTAGCGTCGTAATCGTAATCGTAAGCAGCGTACGCAGACTCAGTAGCGTATTTATCACTGAGGTGTGAAAAAAGACAAGCACTGTTAATGAGCAGTACGCTACTGAGTCTGCGTACGTTGCTTACGATTGCGATTACGACGCTAGTGTGAACCAGGCTTAAGTAGACAATGAGATGACAATTGCAGCCGTACTTCATAGTGACGTCACGTCAAAACAATGTCTTTTGTTTAAATGCTAAGGATCATGGTCGTGAGACAAAACAGTAACACCAAGATAATCGATTTTAAGGACATTCATGGACAAAAGATCCCATCGTCAGATTTTTTAAAGTTTTGCCTGATGAAGCTACATAATAATAGTAGTAAAATGAGCAAATTAAAAACCGGGGTTACCAACTTCGTTTAGTCATCAGGTTGCGTGGAAGTTCATCCTTTACATGAGAAGGTTGAGAAAAAAGAAACTACATTTTGCTGGAAAATTAATTGATCGTACCCATTTTTTCACTGTACTCTAGAAAATGACTCAATAATTGCTAAGCTAGCAGTTTTATGTTGAAAATTAGGGTTTTGGAATGTTCTCGAGCTACGGGTGTGGACTTGTGGCGTTCGTATCACTTAAATTCTACTCCATTTATGCACAAAATATGTGATTTTCAAGTGATCCCATCGTCAGTTTTTTAAAAAAATTTTTTCCCTAAGGTTAAGTCTCATAAAGTAGTTTCAGAACCCCCCCAAAAAAAATAAAAAATGGGGGTCACCGACTTCGTTTTGGAGGTCTTTTGACATAAGCTTCAAAAATTGGAACGCCATTTTGAATTTGATCGCATTTATTATATAAGAAAAAAAAAATCATCCACGTGTTCTTCGCTCATTTGAAAGAGCTTGAACATGGGCAGAAAGATGCGCAGAAACAATGCCTTTAACGTCCTTAAATGCGTTTTGTAAACCTCAGAAAAGCGGTAACAGCCACCAAATTCAGTAAATATTGTGTAAACGTCATTACATTTTATATTTGGAAACCAGCCAATTTGAAAGTAAACATTTCTTAGCAGACGGAAGTTTTGTTGAAATTTCAATTGTTCTGGACGATTCTGTTCCCCCATCCGTGACGTAAAAATAAAATCAGCATCATTTCGAATTCTCTTACATGGGGCGATACATTCTTTGTTATGAATCTCGTTCATAAATACTTTATCAAAGATTTTTTTAAAAGAAAAACTGGAAAAATATTCGGCCAAATTTATTTGTTCTTTTTTAGACGGTGTCTACACAATCAAGCCTCCTGGTAAGAAGGAGGTGAAGACTTACTGTGACCTGACAAGCCGAGGTGGTGGATGGACGTTATTAGTGACAAGTAAAACACACACAGGATGGACGGCTGAGAACGTGAAACAGAGGAACACTGACAACCCATCACTTGATGCCGACTATTCTATTCTTGGTGTAGCAGATGCCATCAAAGATTTTGATGTCTCGCAAGTAAGATATAGCTTTAGCGATTCTTTTAAAACCCTATTTGTATGCAGGATTTTTCGATCTCTTCTTTACCACTGTTCTCGTGGGTTCGGTCCCTTGACCCGCTGTCTTACGTGAGTAGAGGTATTTGTTGGCTCTCTCCTGTGCTTTGAGTTTTTTTCTCCGGGTTCCCCAGTATTCTTCCCTCAGTAGAAACCAACACTCTAAATTCCATTTCGATTTGGCGTCGAATACCTTAGTCACGAAAGAAAGAGAGAGAGAGAGAGAGAAAGAGAGAGAAAGAGAGAGAAAAAGAGAGATTATATTTGAATTCAGCAGAATGGTGCTCACTGAAGTCATTCATATTCAGGAATTTTTTCAGTATCGTATTGAGGCTGACGGTTCTAACCAATATGGCGGTATCTTCGACGCACCAAGGGAATACACGTTTACTTCCACTTGCGATAAACAGACCAATATCAAACTTGTAGAAAATTTTGGAGCGATTGGAAATGATGCGAATCTATTAAAGCACATGCCAAGACTTGGAGTGTCCTCTGATATCTTCTTGAGCACAGGCTCATCAGCACACGATGCGTTTGGGTCAATTGTGTATAATGATAGATCACGTGACTCGCCTTCGTATCTGCCATCACTGAAGCCAAATCCAGGAGTGATTAGATACTGGATGAGAGAAGGGACCAGGTGGGTTTCTTGAAGAGAAAAAGATGACTTTTCACGTGCTGCTCTACTTAAAATATTATCTTGATGTCATTTCCTTTTTCTAAAAGTACTCCAGGCTGCAGTTCGCATCTTTAATAAAATTTAAACTTTAGTCTCAATTAAAAAATACAAAGCGTTCTTTAATTTCTTCCTAAAACAAATTAATGCATGCTCTCCATACCTCTTATTAACCAAACGAGAGGGCTGTACCGTATGTTATTGGAACGAGATTCTTCCACAGACTTATGATCCAAGCACTTGTTAGCGCGCGGGGCATTAAAAAAGCGGAAAAAAACAACAACAGCAACAGCATCAACAACAACATTCATAACGAGGTTACATAATTAAGGTATACGGACTGGTCAAGCGAGGTTAAACAGATTTTTATTATATGTCAATGCGAACAATATAAGATTAGTGGTCCGTACCGTAAGTTATGGACCGCAAATCGGAAAATGAGAGCGCGTGAAACTACCTTGCCATATAATAATGCCAAATTTAAAACATTTTTTACTTCTTTTACTTCAGACGTTCCTGTAATGACGTAAAACTTCATGGCACAAGGTTTTCACAAACATTTAAAGATGGTTCCTACATGATTCGTCTGGTGAATGAATCTAATTATCTTCCGGTGTACTGTGACATGACGACAGATCCTGGTGCGTATACTTTGGTGGTAACAAGTCGTCATAACAATTGGACACGTAAACAAGTACCAGCAAGGTGAAATAGGCAGATATTGTAATTGTACATCACGAAAAAGATTTTTCATCCCCTGTTTTAAACGCAAAGTTGTTACACTTGAAGTTCATAGTAATTGAAGGGTTATACAAAGTCTTCAGGCTTGTTCCACGTGGGAATGAATCCAAGGTTTGGATTCATTCTTTCTTTACTTGAGATTGTCGTATCTTTAGCAAACAGTCACTAATTAGAGGGGGAGGGCTGGTGCATTTTCCATTGGATGTGCATGTTTTTAAGTGGCCCTCCCCTTTTCTACTGCAGAAAGATTATTGACCACCTAACATCTAACAGAAATAGACCTTTACATGGATAGGGCCGCCATTTTGAATTTCTCTTTCCAAACAGGAGTCGTACAATACACTCTTGAAGTAATAATTCGTGTGTATTCTCAATATCCAAAAAAGTCATAGCTTTTTTTAAAGGCATTGAAATTATTTTTAAAATGTTCCAATTTTCTCTCTTCTCTATATAAATGTCGGTGACTCAACATCACGTAAATTCAAAATGGTGGCCACTATATATCTGTGAAAAAGACTATTGATATGATCCTTCTCAACGGCCTCGCAGATTTTTGTGACCATCTCCTTTGGGTTTGCATGAAAAATAATGCCCCCCCCCCCATTTGCACAAGCCTTCCCCCTCTTATTAATTACCGGTACCTTAATTTTATCGCTTATCTCCAGATTTTTAAGTCTTCTTCTGAGCTGTGCCTCAACTTTCAATGTTCGGGTTCTTGTTAACTGATTCGATTCCTTTAGTGTCATTCACTTGATTGCAACATCACGTAAGTTATCAGGCATAAACTAATTCATTTTCTTAACTTTGCCAAGGACACAAGGCAAAAGAGGGCCACAAAGAGCTAGACTAACGAAAAAATCTTTTGTTAAATTTGTCTTGCTTTGCTTAGTATGATGTCGGTCTTTGAACATCATTGGCTGAGTATGGAAACCAATTATAACAATAACGGTATGGAATTTAGAAGTGGCATTTCCACAACTCATGGAGTGGTTCCAATTGGAATTTAGAAATGTTGATTTTTGCGAAGGGGGAAAAACTGGAAAGCCCGGAGAAAACTCGTAAAGCACTGGAGAGAACCGAAAACCAATAGAAAACCAGTTGCATTATGAGAATCCATTGTTCAGATTTGTTTCTTCATCATATCGTTAGAATGATAATGGTTTTCTCCCCAGAAATATAGCCCGCCCATCACTGTCAGATGATTACTCCATCCTCAAGTACGCAGACCAGATAAAAAATCTTGGACATAACAAGACATTCAAGTACAAGCTGGAAGCCCATAGGAGAGGCCAGTGGGGAGGGGTCTTTAGCGCTCCACATGAATACAGGTGAAAAATCTTTGTAGTTTGATTGCTTCGTTATTAATGCAAGGACAGAAGATATATTTTTTTAGGCTTTTCAGAGGGCATTCTTGTTCCTTTGTTAAAAAGACGCTTTCACGTGACCTTTAAGACAAAAGGCCTTCTCGGTTTGGGCGTGAAGTTTTTCTATTTCAGATCACGTGTCAACCTCTTGGGCATAACATTTGTTTAAAGTTTACCCATAACAACGTATCTTTTCATGCGTTTCCGAGAAACAAAGAAGTAAACCCCAAGGGAATGACACTTGAATTGGAATGGGAAAATCATTACGCCCCATGAACCATGGAGGTCTCTAGGTAAAGGATTATTAGGGTAACTAGAAGTACATAATGATAAAGTAAATTGATTATAACTAACTATACCTATGTTGTACATGGCTGAACGTTTAGTGAAAGGTGCAATGCTCATGAATAAGATTTTGTATTGTCAGTGTATGTGGCAATCGAAACTAACAAATATTGCATCTACCTTGCTTAGTTTTAACAATTACTGCAGATTTTTGACGAGCTAACTGTGAAAAAGTAAAAAAGACGCTTTTAGCTTCTTTGGCCGAGACAATCAAGGTGGCCGACGGTGTAGAAACTTTATTTTTAACATCTCCACAAATTTTAAAAGAATTTTAAAAAGTTTTATTTTGAATAGAGGCTTTGCACCATTAGACCAGAATTGTTCCTGCCTCCTGTCATGGCTGCCATCACGTGATGGTGCAAAGCCTCTATTGAGGGTTCGATTGCAGTTTAGGGGAACGGACAAACTCCATTAGCATCCCTAGATCTGCCTCCTGTTACGACAGCCAGAAAAAGTTACAGGAATAAACTTGTTTGCTACAACTTGGAACAAGTCGTAATTTTATATTTCTGTCTTATGGGACAAGTTTCTCTTACCAAGTTTCCAAAGTAACCGGGCCAGAGTTGGCCTTAGCACTGGGATCAGTATATCTTGCTACAAACACGTTTGAAGTCACAAAGCTCAAAGAGGGACTTTACCTCCACATGAAGTTTCTTCGTTGTTTTATTGTTGATTGAAGATATTGTTTCTCGCAGCTTCATGTTCACGTCTAGATCACAAACACAGGTTACGCTTCTCGAAAAATATAGCAACTGGTACTTCTTTAGAGGAAACGGGCTCAACAACAGAATGCCTTGGTTTGATGCATACGGAACGTCCAACAAAGCCCTCCTAACAACATCTCCAAGCACTACGTATTATCCATCTGGTTCGATTATCTGGGGAGACACAGACAGATGGCCGGCTGAGTGGATGCGTTATGGGAACATGATCAACCCAGGCGTCATTTGGTATTGGGTCAATGAAGATGACTGTGACTTGGACAGGAAGCCCAGTAAGTCTGATTACTTAGGATTTAAAAAATTCATTGGTGAAATAATACACGAATAGGCCCTTTGCAGCAATCAATGATGATATATCATTTCCATTGCGAATGAATTCAGCCCACGGTCCCTTGGGAAGGGCTCCACTGGATGGCACACAAACTTATAAATGCTTAGCATATTGAGCTCAAAAGCGTGTTATGAGGGTTTAACAGCATTTTGAAAAAAGGTTTTACAAATCTAGTGAAATTAATTTTGAATAAATTAAATAGGATTCCCCCCCCCCCCCTCAGTTACAGTCACGTTATCATTACTGTAAAGGACCTATTATTAATAGAAATAATATATAAAATACAAGGTGTTGGTCGAAAAACTATTCTTCACACAATGCAACAAATCTTTCAGTTGATGGTGGTATTTCTGAATGGGGCTCTTGGGACAAATGTGACAAAATCTGTGCGAAAGGGAAACAACGACGCTATAGAAGTTGCTCTAATCCAGCATCCAGATGTGGAGGCAAGCCATGTGATCCACTGATCAATACAGTGGAAGAAAAGGACTGTTACACCTGTCAAGGTAGGGTTTTAGCTGGCGTCCCTGGGTTCATCAGAATAACGAATTTCTAATGCTTTTCCCAAATAACACAGCTGGTGTCAGCGAAAAGATTTGTTTAAGAGTACAGACCAGTGGCACTACTTAGGCAGTCAAATCCTGCGTCCAAAGCCTTGAGGCCGGTTGCATAAAACACCCGTAACTGTCACGGGTATACTTAAGTAGTACTCCGTAAAATAACTCTGTTGCACTAAACGACTAATTTAACTACGTATACTTAGGCGTCACACTTAAGTACAGAATCTTCAGATTCTCTCTGACCACTTAAGTGCTTTGTATGCACTTAAGTGCATAAAAACTTTACTTGACCTCCAGAGGTCCAATAATTATGTACATCTTAAAAACATGAAAATTACTTTTAAGTCAAATCCTGTAAAAGATGTTTTATTTTTTTGAGCTTATAGCAATACCTTTATATTATTGTGTATCAAGTGTGTGTCTAAATTGTATTCTGGAAATTATTTGTAATTATACGTAGTAGCTTAATATATTTCAAAATAAAAGAGCCTTTCCCCGTCTATCCTTAGATAATTCTACTCCTTATAGAAGACGAATAAACATTGCCAACGCACGACGTGATATCATTAAATAAATTATTTTGTAAAAGTACACTTAAGTGCTCCCGTAAGTAGTTAAGTTTTGATAACGATTAAGTCTGCTATGCAGTATACTCAGTTAAAGGAACCCGTAAGGCAAATTTAAGTGCTATACATAAGTAAACACTTAAGTGCTGGTTTTATGCTCCTGGTATTCACCATTGTCCTGTTCGTCTTAGAAAGTCCAATCAGAAGTGAAGGTGGTTACTGCATTCAACCAAAGAGCGGCGATTGTAACCCTCCTGAAAACACAACTACGTGGAGTCACGCCCTTATCTTACACAAATTCGATCAAAACTGCACTGCTGATTATATGAACTTTGTACTCGACGTTGATGGAATTATCTATCACAGATGCAGTGGTAAGATTGTCTGTCCTGAAGGTAAGCTACACATTTCCATCCGTAGACCATTTTGCTTTGGGCGCAATTTCAAACCACGTGTCTTCCTTTCGGGAAAAGGTTCTTTGCTCCAGTTTTTCTCAGGAATTCCCTTCCCCAAAAAAATAAAGTAATAACAACGTTATGACACGTCATCGGAAATAGGAAACATTAAGTTCAAAGTAAAAGGGCCCATTAAACATGCATTAAAACATTTTGCAACGTCCAAACGCCGTCTTTTTTACTAGTATCAGTTCCGGTGGCTACTCTTACCAAAACCGCTTTAGAAGTTCTTCTAATTTACTTAATGACTTTGAAGAACATTACAGGAAAACATTCATCACTAAAATGTATTCCAATATATTTTACCGGGCAGGAAACTACCCTGGGCGCGCGAGAAAACTTCTTTTGAAGAGCACATGCGCTGAGAGTATCTCAATGCATAGAAGGTAAGTTTGAATAAAAGAGATAATTTCTACTATCATTTGGAGGCTCTGCAGCAAGCACGTTTACCTTACACAACTTCAAGGCTCCATTGCCAAGCATGCACATTGCGCCAGCTTCAAGTTTAAGAAAATGAAATTTTTTCCCTTAACTTTCAGTCGACTTCACTGCCGAACTACTGATCTTGGTTGATTTAACAAATATTCATAATTAAAGTAAAAAAAATTTCCTTCTTATTTGTGAAGCATGGCGGCCATGTTGTTGTTGTTTCATTTTTGTTTGCAATTTAAACATTTGAGAAAGCATGTTCAAGAGCAAAGGAAAAATGTGCACATCTCTTTCAGCGTTTGCATGAATCAGACAGCATTTTTGTTTTAAACCAGATTTATAACACTAAGGTATGTTTGTAGGTTGAGCACCAAGTCATTGCAGAACAAGAAAAATGGTTATTGTGCCTCTCCTCTTGGGGGCAAACCACGCGAAAATGTATTTCTTGTATACTCCAAAACGTGCAACCGAGACCGACAATCGCTGGATTTCTTTAAACTAAGTAAGTGAAAGGCTGCATTAACGATCCTTGATAATTTACCGATAATCTTCATGATCCTTTGAATTTCTTATTCTATCTTAATATTTTCCTCATTACCGCTCTCCCATGGCCCAAATTTCCCTTTTACACAGTATTATGTTTGCTTGCGCCGTTACGAGCTCCCTTAAATTTGAAGAGGTCCTTGAATTTCAATCTTTCCTTGAAAAACAACATTATGCAAACAGCATAATGGCATTTATGTCGAAACATTATACTGTTTTTATTGGGTCCGATAATCCAACGATATCAGTCCGCATATCCATACCAACCAATAGGATGCTTTAGAATACATTTACGTAATAGTACTTAAGGCGCGCCCAAGTATCACGCGGCCTCTTTCTCTATTATCCTCGCAATCAAGCTTGATCTATTGAGAAAATTTTAAGGCAAGTTTACTTTCTTTTTACTATTTTACTGTGTAATTCGAGTTAATAGTTATGGCTGAACGAATCCTCATCCTTGGTCATACCTTTATGATAGTGTACATTTAAATGTTGAAGGTCTAAACTTGATCGTAGTTTTAAAGGGGCAATACTACACTCCCTGAGGTCTTCACCAAATCTCCCAAGGATAGTATCTTGTGATTGGATTCGTGACTCCTAGCAAGAATTCTCTTACTCAAAATATGAGGAAAAATATTTTTAAAATCGAATTTTTCTTTCCTGACTAAATTACATTTCATCAGGAGAAAAGTGAATCAAAGATGAAAAAGAAAAAAAAAAAAAAAGCATAAAGCCTGTTTCCGTAATTAAGAATTTGTTGATTCTTTATCGTACTTTTGGTCCTCGAAAAAATCGATTTTGTCCTTGAAAAACGTACTTTTTGTATGAAACGTGTTCCCGAAACGCCCGGCTCTGTTCTATTCTTCTGACCCTAGCTCCCACTGTCCCTCTCCACCTCTATATCACCTAGTGTGTGTGTTCTTTTCCTATCTTTTCTCACGCTCATTCTTTTTCTCCTTCGACAAGCTCTTACCAGATCTGGTTGTTTCATGGGTCTCATTTTTCTTTTTTTCAAGGTCCACTATAAAAACGGATAATGAACGCGTGTGAATGATGTTGAAATAGGCCACTTCCGAGTTCTCGAAAATGATGCATTGAAGGCGAGGCTTCGTGCGAAATCACGCTTGGTGGCGCGAAACGACTGATATTTAATAGACTTTTTCTGTTGCTTAAAAGTTTACTTTTACGAATGAACCGTAAACAAGTGACAACAGAACAAGTCAGTCGTTTCAGGTCACAAAGTGTGGGATTACGCACGAAGCCTCGTTTTCATGCAGCATTTTCGAGAACTCGGAAATGGCCTAGCGTGCAGGCGACATATGGTCGACAAAAACCGAGAAATGGATGGCAATTAGAAAAATAAATACTAATGATTCATAAAAGCAAAAATGCTATAAAGGGAATTAATAAAAAGAACCGATAAAGTAAGATAATAAAGATGGAAAGAACTCAACTAAATAGAATAGTATTTTATTTGATTAATAAATAAGTTATTTACAGATGGGTTTGTAGTCTGGTGAACTGAATTAGAAATGATATTAAAAGGGTCAGGAATCAAACACTATATCTTCTAATTATTTAATGGGCAGTAGGATGCACTTTTTACATCGCCCCCTTTTGAATCTCTATACAAAGCATTAGGGAAATTCAAAGGTAGATTCATAAGGTTCCTTAGCACCGCAGTCACTACGAAGTTTTGTGACACCAACCCCCACCACCCTAAATATATATAGTGGTTCAAACCAGCGGAGTGGTATACAGTGACTTTGCTCAATGATGCATCTCTATGCCGGGTTGTGACTAATTTAATGGGATCGTCATCTTAAAAAATGCAAGAACATTGATAGGAAATGCTTCCCTTTATATGTATAATAAGCCGGTGTGATGGCGTAATTGACTACCACTATCTCAAAATATATATAGAAAGTGGTTTCCATAAGCCCGTGAAATAAAAACTGATAGTAAAGTGTAATAGTCAAATAGACACAAAAGGAAACAATAGAATTAGGGTCTACTAATATGTATTAGTTTAATGTCTATTTCACGGGTTTATGAAAACCACTATTTGCTTTGAATGGCTTGTATTGCCAGGCAAATTTACCAATTGTCTCTTTATTCCCAGGAGAGATACCCAGTGACTCTGTTCAGTCTTACATATATCCATAATTTGTTGATATGATCAATAGCTGTTATTAGGCGGTAAAATATTCTTTTGTTTTAAAATCATACAAGTTAGGCCACTGGGTCAATACAACGCTTATTGTCTCATTTGCAGCTCAACCACTGGCATCCATGATATCTGCTATTTAGTGAAATCGTCATCATAAAAAAAATGCCTGCACAATGATCATGAGGAAATGCCATGTGAATTACGTGTTCAATTATCAGACTCATTTAAACCATAGTTCCCCTTTATAAGTGTAATAGACCTTTCCTTTGGGTTTTTTCCATTGTTCAACGCTTGAGAAGTTACAATAATACGGATAAACCTCAAACAAAGAATCTTATTCCCAAGAGGTCTGTACTGGGAAAACATTAAGCCAAAGCAAAAAAGGTCCACTGCTACTTACAATAAATGAATTTCAAATGTATAAATCATATTATATACTTGATATTAAAAGCGACGTTTTAGATTGAACAGTTTTGTTTTTCCAATATCATCTCACATCGGCTTCTCATATAATTATTATCCGCTATTATTTGGTTCGATAAATTAGATATATGCCTTTTGGTCGTCAAACAATTTGACATTAAATAGTTCTCATAAATAAAATTCTTGTTTTTACACCTTGGAAAGACTTTTTTCCCAATTTACAACTACATCATTACTGCCATTTTTTGGTTGCATTTTTTGAACAAACGTCTAAGTTCCTGTCTGAAGTCTTTCTTTAGAAACGCATAAACTATAAAATTGACAGACGAGCTTGTAAGTAATAAAATCCTTGACATTTGGGTTACGAACACCGGAATCTGTCTGTCCATGACATAAAAATACAAAGAACGAAAGATAGCTAACATATAGCAAAGAATAAAAGCTACAATGACAGCTCCTATCATCTTTACAGTTGCTCCTTCTTTGCTCTCTCTTCGTGAGACGTTGCCATAGTTATAATGAAGCTGGTTTTGCTGTATCCTCTCTAGCTTGTCGTGCTTCTTCACTATGTAGACCATAACAATGTAAGCTATAGCTAAGAGTACGGGAGGCAATATTTGTAGAAAAATCGTGTTTAAAATCCTGAGAATGTCGACTCCAAGTCTGTTCTTCTCCAAGAAGCAAAGGTATCCAATGACAGGCAGTGTAGTGCCAAAAACCCAAGATATCAAAAGGATTTTTGCGACCCTACTTTTTGTCATGAAGGTGCGGTACTTCAGTGGCTGCACAACAGCCATATAGCGATCGAACGTCAATGCACAAAGACTCGTCACAGACAAGTTGATGAGAACATCGAAGGTGAATCGGAGCATTGGGATGTTGCAGGAATTTGGATGCCAGAATGTGCAGGCGAAATCAGCCGGGGTGATTACCGCGCCCACTAGCGTGTCCATCAGCGCCAGAGCAAAAATAAACGCATTAGGAATAACTCGGAGTCTATGGCTTCTAGCGATCAGCACCATGACAAATATGTTTCCCAATACTGTTAAAATTGCTATGAACGCCCTTACGGACCAATACCAGATGACTTTATCCTCACTGGGAGTAGAACTGGAGGTGTTTGTAATATTCATCTCAAACCGAATTTGTCTTCGCGGCACTTACGAAGCTGGTACTCCTGAAGTACCTTTTCTGAAAAAGAAATATATTGAGAGCCGTTATATATCTGCTTACTTAATTTAAATAATGACACTCCTATTCATGATAATCGACGTTTCTTTCAACGCTCTCCTGTCATAATGATGATTTTCTTAGACTGAATGTTATAAGAAAATAAAAGGCGGACAGAATATTACTCTAAAGGTTGTCTCAAGCATCTCGTTGTTATACCAATAGTGCCATTAAGGTTCCGGAGCAGTTGTCATCAGAAGAATAAAGACTTTTGAATATTAGTATGTTCATGCCGAAGCTAATCTAAAATTGTCTAAAAAAGAAATATTGAATTGGGCACAATGTAGTGAAAAACGAGTCGTTCTTGTTATCTCCAAGAGCCTTTTATGACTCTTTAAAAAGGGTTACGTTGTGTAGTTACACCATGAAAGGGAAGAGCGGGTAGGGTTTTATTTCTTAATGAAAAAATCCATTTTAAATACACTAACTATATACCCAATTTTGCTAAAACTGAGATGTTAATCCTTCTTTACTCAGCTATGGTGATTGAAAAGCTTTCCATTTGTGGTGGCCATGAGTTAATCTTATTTTGGTCTCCCGACTAAATCCTTTCATTTCAGCGGAACCCATCGATCTACTACCTCTTTGTGTTTCTCTCTGTCGGTGACTTTACTAACCTGTCAATCCGTCTAGATTTATTTTCTTTTTACCCAGAACATGCATTCGTTCAAGTCATTTCTTATTTCGAATATTCAAAACTAGTGGGATACATCCGGGGTTAGACCTTTCTACGGATATCTGGTAGGGCTTAACAGTGCTTTTAGGTATTGCGGTCCGAAACCTCAAAACCGCTAAACGTTTAAACAGACCACAAAAGCTTTCAGCCTCGATCGCTTCTTCCCTCGGCAATGAATGGTACTTTGTAAAGCCATTTTTTATCAGCACGTCAAGCAGACATACGTGATATCTTAAAGCCTTTTTCAAGCACGTGTCTGAAAGATATTAGAACTGAAAGAAACAAATCGTGAAATTTTTAAAAGAAGACATGCGGACAAAGCAAGGCTCTAGAGTACGTGAGAGGGAGTCTGATATTATCAAAAAACCATTTAAAAAGCTAGAATGAATCTACGCATGGCGCTGTCTCAATGTTTTACTATTGAAAAAGTATGACATTTTAATAGCTCCCTTTTTGCCAAATGGACGATCCGGTTTCCTCTTTTGGCCTCATCTATTTTCTTCCTCGCAACCTTCATGTAGACAAAACAATCTTGATATAACTCAAACAAAGAAAATCTTATTCTCAGGATGTTTGAAATCGGAAAACCCATTAGTTACGGTCTTATAGTATATTACATTTCATTTCACAACAGATGCAACATGGCAAGTTATTCCTCTAAACGGTGATTAGGGATCAAAGGCGGGAAGGACGAACTACGTACGTCATACGGCATAATAAACGATTGCTACGTGCACCCTGCACGGGGGGCAAAAAAAATTGACGATGTAATTAAGATAATTTGGTGGTGAATCACCAGCGGGATTTTGGTTTTAATGAAATAATTGGTGTCAAAGAAGAGTATCAGATCGTTATCATGAACTGCAGTAGTTACCCGGATACCTATCCAAAATAATGTCACCCACACATCTTCCTTAATCAGAATTTCTGTCAAAAACGGCTTATGACGAACCGACTTTTTAAAATGTTTTTTCCCCCAGTACTGTCGTCCATCTGCAAAAGAACCGTCAAAACACTTTAATTCAACAAAGATTAGAAATGTTTTGGCAATGTAGTTAGGATTTCGAAAGCAATGTAGGTAGGAAATGGCAGTTTTTTCATCTTTAGATACTTACGGAATACTACATCGACAAATGATTTGTCAAAATGCCACTACTGCAGTCTCATATCAGAGTTTTTTTGATGCAAAGGAACAGCTTTGTTTGGATTATAAGACATGCGAATACAACAAGATCAAATCAACGGAAAAGACTTGCCTTGAGATCGACTCATGCCGACTGACGCTCGTGGGCTGTATTTTTGTATATCTTATCACTTATCCCAAAAAATATCGCTAAAAAATCTTCTATTCATGTTTATTTTGTGCCAATATAGTATATAGTGAATCGTGCATGATAAGCATTATTTTTGGTCCCATTTTTTAGAATCAGTGATACAATTCGATGTTAGGGGAAAATGGGTAAACAATTAAAAAAAATAATAATAAATAATAAATAATAATTAATAATTAAAAAAAAGCGTCCGGAGGCTGTCTCTTTTCTGTTCAATCTAAAAAAAAAAGTAACATTCAAACCTCAATATTCCAAAACCCAAAAATAGGAAATGGCTCTAGCTGCTTTTCAGTTTATTTACGTTCAGAAGGGCAGAAAGCCTGGTTCTCACTAGCGACTCAAGCATAAGCGCAAGCAACATACGCAGACTCAGTAGGGTACTGGTCATTAGCGGTGCTTGTCTTTTCTCACACCTCGGTGATCAATGCAGTACTGAGTCTGCGTATGTTGCTTGCGCTTATGCTTGCGTCGCTAGTGAGAACCAGGCTGAAGGTGTACAGAATCCTCCACGGCCATGCCGCTTGAAATGAGGGCCTTGGAAATACTAAAAACCAGTTCTTGGAAACAGAAAGTACAGAAACGTCAGAGTTCTGTTTTCTCTGCCTATCAAACGGAAAGGGTGCCAATGCAAGCGGCGAAGTACTATTATGCTTCTTGCTAAGAATATTGAAGTTTTCCTTTGCGAGATTCAAGTCTATTGTGTTCAACAGTCTGGTCTCGGAGGCATACACTAGTTACATTACTCATGATTGTAAACAATATGCACCAATATGCGCCGTAATAGCAGTCCGTAAAGTCCTCCAAAAAAAAAATGTAAAACTGACACGTACTGCTGTTAGTTCCTGTTGTTCCCTCACGATGAGGGGAGAACATTTATTATTTTATTATTAGACTAGGCCTTAGTGGAATTATCAGTGACTTTAATTTCCTTAGGCCCCCTTACAGCGCCGATTTTCTTTCTGCTAGAAACACTGCGATTTTCGCTTCGTTGCAAAATTCCGCGTTTAAACTACCGGCGATTTCAACCTAAATTAACGCCGCCGATGAATCTCCGTGTTTCGAAGCTGTTCGAATTTAGTGCGTTTTTGCGGCGATTCGCACTCAAGGCTCCGCTCATGTTTAGGCGCGATTTTTGATTGCAGGTGAATCGCTGCCAGAATCGCAGTAAAGATCGCCCGCGTTAAAAGGGCCTTTATAGGTTTAGCCGATAAGCAATGATAAACTATGGTAAATCTGACGTACTTCTGTTTACTTGAAGGAGATAATTCATCGAAATGAATAGCGTTTTCCAAATCTATTTAACTCCCACCAGGGTACTATGACGTTAAAACCTATCATCAAAATGGCCAACAAAACAAATGACAAGAAAAAGCATTGAATATCATGAGAGGAGTTTATGATACAAGACAAAAACAAAGGTCAATACGGAGCTTCCTTTATATGTGTTTAAAATAACAGAAATAAAAAAGTCGATATATCTTTCTTATCCTATCAAAAACAAAAAAATTAAAATCTATTTTTGTTGTTGTTGTTATCTAAAATAATTAACCAATGTCTGATATATATTTTCAAAAATACGACATAGTATTAGTAATATATCCAATGGAGGTCAATCTCTTATCGATTAACCTAAGATTCTAAGATTACAACTGTGCGGGTTATCATGTATGGGAAGAAAAAGCATTACGGTGCGAATCTCCACTCAAACCGAATTTTGTTTTCTAAATTCGTTTAGGATTATACTTAGAAAGTGTTTGATCTCCACTTCATAAGCTTTCTATAACAAAAACTTTGTCACAGATATATAATTTATGTATGTAAGTGTTATATATGTAGTTTAGCAAAGCCACGGACAAAGTGCTCATATTTAAACATTTGAAGACTCTGGAAAGATGTTTGGACTTCATTTGTTGTTTTTAAAGACACTGCTTTAATTGAGTGTTCACGTAACTACTTTTCACTTTTGTTGAAAAAAGACCTGTCGCCATTCCACATGGTCAGTTTGTCTTGAAAGATGAAAACATAACATTACTGAAACTTACCTAGAAAATCTGTACGTTGTCTTGGAGTTTCTGCTTGATTTGAAGACCTAACCACTATTGCTACAGGAACCGAACTGACTATAAAGATACAGATCAGGAGCTATATATATTGGTTACTGGTTAATTAATTACGGGTGACCGCAGATTGTTTTATAATGTGAGTGGTCATTTCATCGCTATTGTGATGTGCGGTGAGCGTGATGAGAGTATCTGATATAAAACACGTAACGAATTGTTGTCTTCCGCCTGACGTCTTTGATAATGACGCTAGATCAGTGGAAGAAGTTACTGCCTGCCCGCAATGACTTGAAGACATAAAAATACGTGGAATTAGTAATCCTGGATCACTAACACGTGCACCCCCATGAAATGTCGTCTATCGGGGAGAGGGGTGGGAACTCTGTCGAGCTTAATATCCATTGTCTTTTTCGTAGTCTCAGACTAAAGATAACGACTGACAATGGCTTTAAAAATTCCTTACGAAATAAAACTGATATAACAAATGCTCTTTACTTTCTACCAATATTCTAGTTCTCTGGCGGCTTCTTTTCATCTGTTGATTTAAGACATTCAAGCGATACGTCTAGAAGGTACAAGTATAATCACAGTTTGAAGACGACATTCGGCGATAAGATTTCATTCAACAACTTTGTCTGCTGGTAGGTAAAATCATTAAAGCTAAACTACCAATGCGCTTACTTATAGTTCAGTTTTTCCTAAATGGAAGCTGATGAAAAATGAACAAAAAAGCCAAAACGGTCGGAGATAGGAAAACTTATCTTTTACTGATTGTAAATTGATTTAGTGCAGAACCATGTACGTGTAGTATAAAAGTACTAACTTTGCGGCTTACCCTTTCAGGAATAAACCGCACCTAAGACTAAAAATATAGAGTTAACCACACAGGGTAGACAGACATGACCGGATGAACGCTATACATAACCAATCGGCATGTGCCCTCGACCGAACCAGGCGGATGACGTAAGATCCGATGAAGCCTTGGCTCTCTCTCGACGTCTGGAGCATGTTCTAGATTGTTCTAGTACACCAAACACATATATCATTAATTCTCCGAGACAAAATGTCCAATAAAAACCCAATGCGATCGATATAGTAATTTTGATGATGCTGCATTTTCAATGGCCAGAATGTATTACCCATGCTGGATTATTTTCTCGTTGACAACAAATGCTGGTAAATTAAATTTTGGAGGTCAAAATTATAGATGATTTTAAATCCAAGTACTTTGTTTTAGAAGCGATTATATCAGTTTATATATGTGACAACAGAAATGTAAACAGGTAAAGGAGTTGGACACATCTTTTTGAATGGAGAGTAGTTGAAAGACTGGGACAAAGGGTTTGGGTTTGGGACTAGAAAACATAATGACAATTTTATCGAACCCTGAAACCACCTCGGCTGATCAAAGTCAGGGCACGGTTAACTCACAGATCGAATTCGAATTTAGCGTGTTTGGTTTTGCGAAGGGAAGATAACTGAAGATAACTGGAGAACCAGCCGTAGAAAAACCCTCGAATTAACGGGAGAGACCCAACTCTACTCACGAAATACGGAGTCCAGAAATCGAACCCGAGATCCACAGCGGCGAGGGGACTAGTATGCTGCCGTTACGCCACCTTGATTCCTTGTTTGGATGATTTAGTCACATGTATTACTTACTAGTTTGGTCTGTCTGTTTGTTTTGAAGGTTTAAAAGGAAGTGAAAAGGGTCAGCTATTTGGTACACTGTCAGGAAATAACATTTGAGAGCACTACTCCAGCTGATTTGACGCAAACACTCACTTTTGCACTTTTTAAGATATTGTATTACAAGCTAGCTTCCTTATTTGTTAAAAAATCCATTCTGAATCTGCGTGAAATGAATAAGTTGGAACTGTCCTGTTTTTCCTTCATCACATCCATATGGTTTCCCAACGGGTTGCTTAATTTGATCGTTTCTGCGTGATGCTTTCCAATTTTAAGAGCACATGTCAGTATTATTTCTTGCTTTAATTGAGTGGCTTGGGGAAAATTGGACATTAATGTGGATGTGACTAAGTATCAAAGCATTTGTCGGATGACACGTGACACTGATATTGGTCAATTTAGTCAAAACTACATTATGGAACGGTTTTCCGAGCTGTTCTGAATACACAGAAGAAATACTGATCAATGTTTAGTCAAATAGCAGTCAATAAACAAGAAGGGATAGAACTAACCGTTAGTAGCAATAAAACTGATAATGAATAAGACGCACGACACATGTCTTTTTAATGGGGTAAAAAAAAGAAAAGTCGACTGATAAACAAAATGGACTGCAGTTTGAGGCTATTCATAGGTCCACTCAAACAACAGCTCCACCAATCAGGACGTTTCACAGTCTCCACAGGAATATGGGAGGTCCGACAAGACAAACAACCTTGAAAAGCTTTTGATATCAGGGAGATTTTTCAAATGTATTTCTAGAAAGGGGGACTGGGAAATGTTAGGGCTTTTCGAAGTAGCGACAGTAACTATGGAGCAGTGTACTATGTGTTGTTAAGTCAAATGTATTGTTTATTAAATCCAAAATCGTTTCCCCAGAAAAAGTACAAAAAATATATAGAATAAAATAAAATGAAATGAAATGAAACGAAATTAAATTAAATTAAATTAAATAAAAAAACCGATACGAAAGGAAACGAAATAAAATAAAATGAAAGAAAACAAAACAAAACAAAAGAAAAGAAAAGAAAAGAAACACAAAATTTATTAAAGAAACACAAAATTTATCAAACAAGTCTGAAAAGGTATCGCACATACATTCCATATTGAATCTCTCCTTGTAAACTGACAGTTTCCAGTGACTTCCGGTCACGAACATTGTACAAACGAGATGATTTACAAGAGGGCGCCAGACATTTCAGAACCAAAGAACTCCAGCGAGAAACCTATTACAAGAATGTTCTTTACTTTCCTGAAATCTCTGTAGCGCATTAGATAAGATTAGGCAGGATTAAGACGAACCACTTCTCATCCTACGCCATTGAGAATTTGTCAGAAGGAATTTCCTTAGTTATGCACCAGGCGACAACGAGGCGAGTCCTGTAAAAGCGTATCAGGCGTACGAGGTTCGGCTAAATATACCAAGATTAGGGTACTATCTGGTAAAAAAACTAAAAGGATACGCGCAGATAGGTAAGATTTCGAAAAGGATCAATCGCAAGGAGGCCTCATCATTAAGAAAAATAAAGAAAGAAAGAAAAAAGTTATGAGACATTTTGAGTAATAGTTCCTCCTTTCCTTCTATTCGTGGATCTAATCTAATTATCGTTTCGTTATCACTTCTTTGTTTCTGACTCTCCTATTGTTTGAATTATTTCCTTCTATTGTTTGGTTATTATGTCCTTTTATTGTTTGGCTACCGGTAAAGCTTGAGAAGATACTTAAAAACACGGATATATGTTAAGATTTAAGGGATTAAATTTTTTCCGAGGAAAAAACAGCCTCGGGAGGTAAAAATAAAATAAAATAAAATAAAATAAAATAAAATAAAATAAAATAAAATAAAATAAAATAAAATAAAATAAAATAA
>WUAP02137239.1:0-12831 GCA_015163945.2 Stichodactyla helianthus
GGGATCTACAATCTCTCGCCTGCGGCTCGAGCTTGTATATCCCATACAGATCGGCCGCTCATATTGTATACATTACTAATAATTTATTTATAAATCTCTCCCAACGCCTTACCAATCTCATAATCTTAATGAAAAAAAAAAATCCTAATGTATTATTGCCCATGGGAAATAAACATAAATCATAATATGATTTATGTAGTATGATTTATGCCACTAGTGCATAAATCATAATAATATAACTCAACTCTGAAAAATCTTACATAAACTAGATAATATGATAACTTAATCTAGTATAATGTTCATATAACCTCTACTATAATTGCTCTCGTTCATGTTACCACTTTAAATGTTCTTGCGATATGGAAGGAGCTTGAGATCACTGATAGCTGCATTCTTCTGAGAACATCTTTGGTCTTATCACCCTTTAACTTTCGTAGGTCACGTTCCATATTGTCTGACCAACCACCCAAAACATCTATAATGATGTTGTACTGCTTCACTTGATAACCTGGATATCACTCTTTCAATTCCCATCGTAATGGTCCGTATTTGAGGTTCTTCTCTGCTTCCTTCTTTTCTCGGTTGTCAATCCACGGACAACTCATCTCGAGGATTGTCACTTCTTTGGTCTTATGGTTGACGATCTTGGCATCAATTTTTTTGGCTTGTAGTTCGTGGTTCTCACCGTATGTTGGGATATCCCACAGGGCCTGGACTTCATTGGTACTATACTCTGGTTTAGGCTTGATTGGTGAATGCCAAGGTGGCACGCTGTCAACCAGTTGAAGGTCTTGTAGTATCTCAAAGTACAATACTTTAAGAACGCTGTTATGCCTTGTCAGATACTTGTTTTGAGCAAGAGCTGAACAACCTGACAAGACATGAGCCATGCTTTCAGGCGCCTTACCACACAAACGGCAGCAAACGTTATCAGTTGACAACGTCCTTGTCTTCTTTGTGTAATACAACTTAGTTGGCAAAAGCTGTTCACAAAGCTCGAACATGCCAGCAACCACATACGTGGGGCATATGGGCCATTCGTTAAGCCACAAAAAACATTTCTTAATATTCAAGCTCTCATCGTCCCATCTTGCCGTCGATATCTTTCCCTGCCATTGTTCCTCACAAACAGACTTCTCTAACATATTTTGGTAGGTTGATCTGAGAAGACCATTTACCTTGGTAGGACCCACTTCTTCACCATTGGCTTTACAAACAACAGGATCTGGGGAAGTCAATTTTAGCTGAAGTTCTAGTTCTTTAGCATACCTCTCCGCCACTGTAATGATTGATTGGTGACCTATAGCAGCTGCTCGTTCTTCAAATTGCCGCACGGTCTCCATATTAGGATCAGTGTTAGCATACAATTTCAAAGCTGCCTTGATCTTTATCATTTTGTACTCGCTTTCCACCGATCGCAAACCTCGACTTCCTTTATCTCTCGACAAATACAACAAGGCGTTTGATGATGCTGGGTGTTTCCCTCCACTTTCAACAATAATCTTTCTTGTTTCCCGGTCTATCCTCCTAAGCTCTGTCAACGGCCAGTATTGCGTCCACATATGATACGTCAGTGCAGCTAGAGCGAACTGGTTGGAAGCCATCACTCTATAGTGATCGGATAAAGGGCTTGTCCAGATTACTGACAGTCGTTGTAGATACGTCGTCTCTGCGCACTCTAAGAGTTAGTCTCTCTTCATGTCGCACACTCTCTAGGACACCAAGGAACTTGTACTGAGAATCTTCTTCAAGAGCCTTGATCATTATAGCCTCATCTACTTTCAAACCATTTGCCTCTTGGTTCAATACACCGCGCTTGACATGAACCACATTGCACTTTTTAGGGTTCCACTGCAATCCAATGTCTCCCATGCTGCTGTTAATATCTCTTAATACACAATTCAATTTGGTTTCTGATCGGGCAAAGACCTTTAGATCATCAATATATAAAAGATCAGTTACCTTGGCCTGGATGGGCTTAGACAACCTGTATCCTTCTGCTGCTACAAGCTTCCAGGCAACTGGGTTAAGCCATAAGGTGAACAGCCTGGGACACAGAGCATCACCTTGAGGTAGTCCTCTCTTGAATTTAATTGTGCCGGATGTTTCTTGGCCTTTCTTTGTTTGCATAACAATCCTTGTGTTCCACGAGCTGCACATCTTACTGATAATGTCAACCAGCCATGCTGGAAATCGATGGACGTTCATCATCTCGACCAGATAACCATGATCGACAGAGTCATAGGCCTTTCTGACATCGACCCAGGCAGCACTCATATTTCGTTTTCTCCTATGACAGTCTAAAGTAACCATCCTATCGATCAATAAATTGTCTATTGTTCCGCTACAATTCTTCTTAGCGCCGCGTTGTTGACATTCCATTAGATTGTTACTTTCCAGGTGTTTATCGATTGGAATAAGAATACAGGAGGTGAAGAGCTTGTATTATTATTATTATTATTATTATTATTATTATTATTATTATTATTATTATTTATTATTTATTATTTATTTATTTATTTATTTATATTTTTGCAATCTGAGAGCTCATGTTTAAAGGCAGCGGATTTTTTTAGGAGAACGGTGTGTCGGGTTCAAATACAGCAGTTTTTAATTAGATAAAGGTATCGAAGGTATCGAAGATCCTTGAACACCATGTTGATTGTTATGCTAACGACGTTGATGTTTTACTTGCCGTATTTGTGCTTGGCTGTTGTATCATCTGCTGTCAAAAATGGGGAAAATGATATAAAAGACGATTCATATTCAATAACACCCTTTACGATGTTAAAGATAAGCGAGTTGATAGTAGCCACTAACTCAACGGTGAATCCTTTGCTTTACTTGTGGCGCATGCGAGACATTCGTAAAGCAGTGAAAAGTACAGTCTATAAACTACTGAGACATGAGCATCACTCGGAACAAGGCGAGCAAGGTTGACTTTAATTCAAAATGGACACTAATAATACATTCAAATCAAAAATTTCCTGTTTGTTTTGTATGTCCTTCTTCCTTCTTTCTTATCTCTTTTTTTTTTTTTTTTTTTTTGACAAATAATGGTAATCTATACTATACTCGGCTATACTCTGAGTGTGACGAGCGATCAGCTCACTTCGTTGTGCTGGAAAATTTAACTTTTTTCCTTACTAAAACTGTATGATTTAAACTAAATGGCTAAAAACAAACAACTAAAAGATGACGTGAAAAAGTTGAGGCAAGAGAACGATGATCTTAAAGTAAAAATCACCGAATTACATGATGAACTAAAAAGTGTGAAGAAGAAACTCAAAGCAAACGCTAACACCGAAGAGCTGCAGAACTCTGTCAACTTCATCAGCGCAGAATACGATGAGTTCAAAGCAAAGAAATCCTCCGTGGAAAGCGATATAAAGTCAATCAACGAGAAGCTGTCTTCGATTACTAAGAAAGTCTACGAAATCGATGAGGCAATTGTGTTATCATTTATCTTCTGTTTTCCTGATTATACTTCACAAACTCCGTTCGAAATATATATTGGTATAGCTTTATTTTATTCAGTGCAAACCACACTTTAACGCCCAAAAGTGAAAAAATAAGCATCTTTGGCGGGAAACTAAGCCCGCCAAAACACTAGGGATACATCCCATAATACTTCCCCTATATAAGCCCTGTGCCACCTCGTCTCGGCGGCTTTATTTTCAGTGCTCATGTGAATGCAAGCCACACGGTAAGTACAATATATGATATTGTAATTATAAGAACCCACTTTACATCGCCCTTGTACTTCTAGTTCTTTTGTATATTTTTGACTCTATCCAGCCTTTTAGGTTTTCATAGGCTTAATAAACAATGGGACGTTCCGGACATCGAGAGTCATGCTCTAACAAGCGAAAATCTCGCTCACATTCACAGTCTCCAAGAAAGCGATCTAGATCGGGTTCAAAATCGCCCGAGGCAAGAAGAGAATCCTCCCTATTTGGCCAGTAAAATATATATTTTTGATCTTGACATCAGCATTTTAGAAATATATAAAATTTTAAAATGTTTTCATTTTTTGTTATATTCCGATGCTTTTTAAATTGTCTCATTCAAGTTGTACATATACCGTACATATAATAAAGTACATTCAACGTTTTGAGATTTCAGTCACCACCCTCTCAAAAATCCTGGATCCGCCCCTGAAGAGAGTTCCGCTGAGCCAAATTCTGGCAAAATTAGAGACGATATAAAGCAGAATAAACTCTAGAGAATTCCCGCCATGAGCGCGACAAGGACGTCAATGTTTACACCACAGACTCGGTGTCACTTTACGCGGAAGACGACCTCGATTTTGATGAGGAGGATTCAGTAAGCAATTAGCTCTTTTTCATCAGGTAATTTGCCTAAACAAATGGACAATTCGTCCACAACCACGGACAATTCGTCCAAAAACACGGGCAATTCGCCCAAACACCAACACAGACCAAAAGGAAGCGTCCAAGACGGATGTCTTCTTCGACCCAGACTCTACTGAAGCCAGGTGGCAACCGTCGAAAGATCTCACCACATTTATTCAGAAAAACTTAAATAAGAAGTTGACAGCTCCTCAGTTTCAGGAGATTTAAGATTCTATTCTCGCCACCTGAAGTACAGGAATGTTGTTATACACCGAAACTCGATAAGGATCTCCTAAAACAAAGCCCTAACACATTGGCGCGAAAAGCAACCGAGCTAATGACAAGGACCTAGCATTAGCACAACGCTCACTGCTAGCAACCACTGGCCCCCTATGCGGTCTTCATGATATGTTAGAAAACAAAGAAAAGGTAGATTCAGCTGAAATTCTCAGCATTATCCAAAAGGATCTATGTAGGCTCGGCGACACATGTTGACAGTTATTCGTCGGGCCAAGATCTTTCGCGCCATAAACCCCGCCAAAGCAGGTCTTGCTGACAAACCATTCCCGAACGTGGGTAAAAATCGTTTTGGCCCAGATATGGCATCTATTGCTTCTAAGGAAGTAGATGTATCAAAGAGCCTAAAGGGGTTAAGAAATCAAATTCCACCCAGATTTAACAGGAATCAGTCCGACTCGGATTATTCAAACTCCAGATATGGTTATCGCTATAAGAACAAGTTAAATTTGTTATCAAAGTACCAATCAAACCATGCACGGGGCCGGGACTATTTTCGTCCCTAAAAGAAATCCTACCTCATGCTGCAAGGCTAAACTACTTTATACACGTTTGGGAAACGTTAACACAAGAACAGTTCGTTTTAAACATTGTCAAGGGACTAGAAATCCCTTTTGTAGAGCGGCCAACACAAAGGAGGCTGATGCTCACTCAGCCGGAACCTCAAAACATCCTTATTTGTTCAGGATCTCCTGAAAAAAGGAGCGATCCAAAACGTTGCGTTCTCGTTACAGGGCTTTTACAGCCGCATATTTCTAGTACCCAAAAAAGGGGGTTCGTACCGTCCTTTGGTGGATCTAAGTCATTTAAACGCGTTATTCAAAACGAGCACTTCCAAATGGAAGGCCTTCACCTGTTGAAATCAGTTCTACAAAAAAGAGACATCAGATAAAAATAGACCTCAAGGACGCGTACTTAGTAGTCCCGATCCATCCAGACTACCAGAAGTTTCTCAGTATGTATCAGCATGGACAATCAGTTTTTTTCAATTTTGTGCCTCCCGTTCGGTTTAAATATTACTCCAAGAATTTTCACAAAGCTCATGAAGTGTTAGCATTCCTTCGAGCACAAGGAACTCGAATAACCGCATATCTGGACAATATGCTGCTGATGGCTCAATCAAAAAAAAAAAAAAAAAAAAAAAGAGCACTCACATTATCGAAAATCTCTAAAAATAAATTTATTGGAGTCTCTAGGCTTCATACTGCGTAAACTACGAAAAGTCACTCCTGACCCCAAGTCAACGGCTGGAATTTCTGGGGTTTATCATAGACTCAGAAGATTATGTCTATAAGTCTGCCTCCAAACAACAACAACAAAAAAACGAGATTTATGCAAGAGAGTGAAGCAGAACAACCGATTAACAGTTCGCAATATCGCTCAAATCTTGGGGTTTTTTGAAGGCCACCCGACCAGCCTTGCAAACTGCCCATCTTCATTTTCGTCAGCTCCAACATTAACTGCAAGTAGGGGGTCTTCGGCAGTCAAAATCGTACAAGACAGTAACAACACTGACCGAAAAAGCAAAGCAGGACTTAGAATGGTGGGTGAAAAATATATAAACGGTCCCACAGGGCCCCATCAACCCGCCAGAACCATCAACAATAATTTACACAGATGCCTCCACGGCAGGTTGGGAGCGACAAGCAACGAATGTTCAACAGGCGGCTCATGGTCCGCAGTCGAAGCCAAGCTGCACGTCAATGTGCTAGGGCTTAGAGCTTTGATATAAGGTCTCAAAACATTCTTAAAAGACTATCATCCAGTCGTAGTACGAATTTACATAGACAATTCTACAACAGTCGCTTACATAAATCACAAATCACATAGGAGGAACTCGCTCTCAAGCTCTATTAGAGAAAGCACTAAAGCTCTGGGATTGGTGCGCACGACACGACAAATCTTTACCATAGCTCATCATGTTCCAGGAACTGAGAAAACACCTAAACCCGGTAACAGCTCGTCCTTTCCTGGAGAACAGACAATTAGATCTTTTTGTCTCACGGCTAACAAAACAGCTCCCTGTCTACGCGAGTTGGAGACCAGACCCGATGGCAAAATACATAGACGCCTTTACAATCAATTGGGGAGAAATAAAAGGATATGCAATTTCCCCCATTCAATCTGATATCCTGAGCGCGCCAAAAAGTCCGACAGGATCAGGTAGAGATAGTCCTGGTAACACCAGTCTGGAAAAGCCAACCTTGGAGGCCATTTCCTCTAGAAATGTCCATTCGACAACCAGTCCTTTTAGGGAACCACAAGAGTCTATTGATCAACCCGAGAGACCCACACAGGTCTCACCCAATGTTCCCAAGGCTTCATTTAGCCGTCTGGTCAACATCAAGCAACGTTATGAAGCAGAGGGATTTTCAGAAGACGTTGCCAATCTACTCACTGCATCCACCAAAGCAAGCATGCAAAAGTGTTACCAATCAGCCTCACACCTGGAGAAGCTGGTGTATATACAGAGGAAGATTAATCCACTTATGCATCCTCAAAACCATCCTCTCGTTCTTAACAGCTCAGTTGGAAGCGGGAAAGAAATATCGTTCAATCAATGTCTTACTTTCAGCTATATCTTCAGTACACCCACGAATAGATAATCACCAAATTGGGTAACACTCCTACGTTTGCCAACTGATGAGGGGTATTGCGATTAAACGTCCACCTCAACCCCTTTTGTTACTCCTCGACCTGGGATGTAGGCAAAGTTACTACTCTACTGCAATCACGGGGTCCTAACTCGAAGATAGACCTAATGACATTGACCCTCAAACTAACTATGCTTTTGGCTTTAGTGGCACCAGAAAGGGTGTCAACATTGGCAAAACTTGATTTGCGTTTCGTTCACCTACGTCCAGAGGGATTTACCTTCACCTTGACAACTCCAAGAAAAAGAGGAAAACCTTCATTTCTGGGAAAGTTAATGTTGATAAATACACAGAAAACAAACGTCTTTGTCCACTGGAGTGCTTGACAACATATCTTAAAACAACACGTGAAATCCGTCAGGCAACGTCCTCGTATACATCCTCGGATTTCCTGTTCCTATCCTTTAAAAGACCCCATAAGCCTGTGGGTCCAGCTACTATATCACGTTGGCTACGCGAAGTTATTAAGAGTTGCGGTATCGACAGCTAAATCTTCAAAGGACACTAAACTCGGGGTGCCTACACGACTTCTGCTGCCTCGAATGGAATAAATACTTCCATAATTATGGAAATAGCAGATTAGTCTACACCCTCAACATTCAGATCTTTCTGCTACAAACCAGTTATTGACAATGAGTATGCTTCAGCAGTTTTATCAACCAGTAATGACTAAGAACAAAATGATAACCATGCGTTGAACTCTACCAATATATATTTCGAACGGAGTTTGTGAAGTATAATAAGAAGTTATACAAGGGCCGCGAAGCGGCCCGCTCGTATAATTAGGATTATACGAGCAAACGGAGGGAGAATATATGTGCTCCCTCCCTACCCTCCCTATGTCTGTTATTTTGCTGTAATATTGTTACTGTTTTCTAATAAACAAGGGATAGGTCATTTTGGTTTCCAAGACTTTACTGAGTTGCCGCCTGCTACACCTGCGCAATTCGCCTTGAAAATAAAGCCGCCGAGACAAGGTGGCACAGGGCTTATATAGGGGAAGTATTATGGGATGTATCCCTAGTGTTTTGGCGGGCTTAGTTTCCCGCCAAAGATGCTTATTTTTTCACTTTTGGGCGTTAAAGTGTGGTTTGCACTGAATAAAATAAAGCTATACCAATATATATTTCGAACGGAGTTTGTGAAGTATAATCCTAATTATACTTGTATAATTTCTTATTTCGTATGAAGCAGAACAAAACTGTACAAAACATAACAAAATCTCTTTTAAAAGAGCTTCCTTATTACAACTCTAATGATTAAGACAGCTCATGGTCAATTTTATAACTTGATTGACTGTCAGTTTCTTCCATTAAAAGAAATACCTAGAAAAACTTCATAGTCTACATGATTTAGATTTATTTATGACTAATTTATCACCAATACGTGACATAAATCCTGACTCGTAGTTGAATGATATTTGTTCAAATTAATATTCTCCTCATAGTTTCCATAAGTCTATAAATTCCAAGTCAAATTGCTCTAGTAAAAATTCTTCCATTTTCCACACCAATGTTAGAAGCTTGGAATTAAAATTAAATTTAGAGAAATTAGAATCACAATTACTAGATGAACTACAATACAAATTTGACATAATTGGAATTTCTGAGACAAGGATAACTAATAGTGCTCAGTTGCCTTTGCAAAGCAATTTCAATATCCCTGGTTACCATTTTGAATACATTCCAACTCCTTTAGCTGTTGGAGGTGTTGGCATTTATGTTAATTCTGATCTAAATTATAATGTTCTGGAAAAAGTGTCTAATACAGATTTTCAAGCTCTTTGGATTGAATTAAAATTTCCAAAGAATAAAAATATTGTCTGTGGCGCTGTATATAGACAGCATAGTAAACCGGATAGCTTTTTAGCTTACATTGAGGAGGCATTTGAGCGATATAATTCTAAACAAAGAACTTTTTTATTTACTTGGTGACTTCAACATGGATTGAATGAATTTTTGTGCACTTTAGAAAGTTGTTTCCTACTACCATCTATTGATAAACCAACACGAGTGTATAACAATTCAGCAACGCTTATTGATGATATTTTCACAAATTCACCAGAAAAACTGCTTTGTAGCGATAACATAGTCTCTGATATAAGTGACCATTACTCTCAGTTTTGTATATCCATGGATTGTAAGGAATTTATAAAATGTATACAAACACAAAAATCACGTTTTATTACAAAATCTGTGATTGATAGTTTTACAAACAGATCTTTCGAAACAAGATTTTATAATTCATCCAGAAATTATCTATATCGATAATAATATAGACAGCACATTTCCTCTATTTTACAAAAAAACTAAATAACTCTGTAAATAAACACGCACCAGTGCAAGTTTTATCTAAGCGTAAAGCAAAGGAAACGCAAAAACCTTGGATAACCCAAGGAATACGTAGCTCTATAAATAAAAATGTTATACTTTGACGGTGACACTGAAACTTGATTGATGGATTTTCAATTAAATTTTTTTATGGGATCCAACTGGATCTGTCTCCATTGGTAGCATGCTTTCCAACCCGTTCACGTCTAACACTAAAGATACTTCCAAGTCTAACACTTTTTGAAGTCTTGGAAGCAAGAATACACGCCATAATATTCAAGCTCTCTGAAAACACCTTTTTACAAGAAAATTGGCTGACCGCCATACTTCGATTCGGTCTATACAATGAAGCAAAAAGAAAAAGTCTGCATCACTCAGGCCACACCTAACAATTTGTTTATTATATGGCAAGTTAATTTCACGTTTAGTCATTGGTCAATAGCCCACATGCACTAACGGGTCAGGTGCCCACAACTCCCTTAAATCAAGCTCCGGTGTCAAAATAAACTCCAGAAATGGAAAGAGCATCTCGATATTAGTAAGAAGGTGAAGTTTCAGCTCAAAATGTTTGAAAGAGGAAAAATGACATGAAATATAAAATTTAAAAGTTTTTAGGGTTTGTATGGGAAAAGGTATTCGATGGCAAGCGAGGTCCCGCACCAATGGGAATGGGAGAAACCGTGGTGTTTTCTAATCATTTGTCTTTCCCATCTGTCTTTTCTAGAGAACTGTGCATGACAGATGGAACATACAACATTCATGTTACCTCTAAGATGATTTGACGAAGAATGTTGAATACAGTACCTTGGCTCACCACTCCTACCACTGCCACCACCTACCATCCCATCCCCACCACATTGTTACTACCTCACCACCGCACCACTACCACCACCACCACCACCACCTTCCAAAACCTCTCAAATAAGTTTTCCACAGTATAATAGTCCTGTTATTCATTTATTTATTTATAGCATCAAAGGGGTCAACAATTCCGAAATGAATCCACCCCCTGTTGCACAAGAATTTGTTTCTTTTTCTTATATGGAACATGCGGTTCGTGAAGGTCCAATATGGAGATCTTGTAAGGTTGGAAAGGTTTACGCTCGTTCTCGGTAGAAGGAAATGTACTCATGCAAGAGATTACGAAATTCAAGTTCAACGCCAACCTGAAGGTTATTTAGTTAATGTTGGCTCATTATAAAAAATTCACCCTACGGCAATGTGGAAATGCATGCTGTTGTAATACATGCCACCAAGGAATAAGAATGTTCTCGTGGAGTGGTCAACCGAAACCGAGCAGATTTGAATTAATTCCAACTTAGGGATGGCATGCACATGTACTGTAACTACGACCGTTCCACAGTTCTACACTTGCCTGGAGATTTGACGAGCTCCTTTCTTATCCTCCCTACAGTGGCACCAGAACCGTAGATGGATGTACTCAGTCAACTATAGTCAAGTCACGACAGCTCAAACGTATGGACTGAGTTGTTTTGAAAGCTTAATTATTTGATTTATAAATTGGAAGACTACACAATTCACAAGCAATTGACTACTGTAATTTTGAATCATGGATAGATACAACAAACTCGTAGATTTATTAATTTTGAAAATATTTTAAACTTGTTTGGAGCTGCTAATTTGACTTGCACCTCTGTACATTCCATGCATTACAGTGTTCAGATAAACTGTTGAATATTAAGATCACCGTTCTATTGTTATAATCTGCACGATGTTGAAAATGTTCGTAAAAGCAATAAAAATGTCTAATAAAACATCAACACTAAATTGATTTTAAAGTGAGTAATATATTTATAATGGGGGTTTCCTACAAAAGGAGGGTGACTAGTCACTCTCTTCACCACCCCTGGATCCGCCCCTGATTTATTCAATACTTATAAGATAAACATACCATTACATGGCCGTTTGGAGATACAAATTTTGTCTTCTGGTGTTGAGTTTATCTCCCACGAGGGATATCATTAAAAATCGAGATCAAATAAATAGTCATCAAAGTATTTGCTCATCATCATCATTCTCCTCTTCATCTTCATCACCATCAGGGAAACAACACAAAATCGTAAATATATATACATTTTTTTTATGTAATCGAGCAAAAATTAAAGGAAAAAACCTAAGACATAAAATTCAGTTATTTATTATTTAGAAAAATTGAAAAAGAGAGATCAATTCAACGTTTCGTCACTGTCCATGTTGAATTAAAGTCAAGCTCGCTCGCCTTGGTCCGAGTGATGCTCTTGTCTCAGTAGTTTATAGACTGTACTTTTCACTGCTTCACGAATGTCTCGCATGCGCCACAAGTACACTAAAGGATTCACCGTTGAGTTAGTGGCTACAATAAACTCGCTTATCTTTAACATCGTAAAGGGTGTTATTGAATATGAATCGTCCTTTATATCATTTTCCCCATTTTTGACAGCAGATGATGCAACAGCCAAGCACAAATACGGCAAGTAAAGCATCAACGTCGTTAGCATAACAATCAACATGGTGTTCAAGGATCTTCGATACTGCGAGACATCAAAGTTAGCATTTCCCATTATCTGGTTGCTGGTTGGACGACGATACAGAAGACATGATCTTCTTCATTGAGTAGAAGGCCATGGAGTAGCAAGTCGTTATGATCATTAGTAACAGAAACAGGATGAACGAGGAAGATACATTAAATTCCGTGTAACGAACATTTTTTTAAAAATAAAGTCAATACAAGGAAAAGCATTCTAATCCAACATGGGATAGTCACTATCCTGATGCGATGAGATGTTACGAACGATCGATATCTGTTTTTCCTATATAATGGCCAATAGTACTAGTCGATCAATGCTTATCAGTGCTAAACTGTACAGGGATATAGAGAATAACCAATATGAAACCAAATGTGCAGTGAACAATACGTAACAGCAAATTGTGGCCCAGTTTTTTATGTAGGCATAATAAGCGAATATTGTCAATGGTTCAGCGATGCCCCTCCTAACAAAACGTCCGTGGATGCAAGATTAGCAAGAAGAAGATATGAAGGCTTGTGTAATACTGGATTCTTCCAAATGGAATAAAGAATTAAAAAGTTCAGAGACACGGCTGATAGTGATGTAATGGGCAGCTTGCCCTACACCATACATTCTTTGTAAAAATACATGACTTTGATCGTCGATAATTTCTTCCGTATTTACTGGA
>WUAP02137250.1:0-12831 GCA_015163945.2 Stichodactyla helianthus
TTCTCTACTCACGGGATATGAGCTGATATCCTAGTAGTAGAGGAACCAATCAGAGCGCGCGATTGCTCATATCCAGTAGATGTGGATATAATAAATAAATACATCTAGCGTGTATAGAATGTTGTCGTTGCGACTACTATGTGCCACAAAACTCTTTTCATTGTAAAAGATACATTGATATACACCTATTTCAAAAACGTGGTCAAAAGCAACAAGCGACAAGTCGGGACCGAAAGCAAACTCTTTAGCTGAGTTTTTGGGCAGACTTTTGAACTTGAATCCTGCCATATATTGTTAAAAGACTAAAATGACCGCGTCTCAGAATAGATGAACTACTGAAAAAACCACCCGAAGGCTTTGCATTCTTACCTTGTTGCTTTTGGCTACGACAACATTTTTCGACATTAAGTGTAATATTTTGTAGGTCCTGCCAAAGAAACTAAACAACACTGAGATCAGTGACATGATTCTCAAGGAGGGAAGCCAACTGGATTTTCTCATCAGTATCGGGGATGTGCAATCGGCATCTGAGCTTGTGAGTGGTCTGGTGTCTATTTTTAATTTTGAGGCTTCTCAAACGTCAACATACAATGAGACTGCTTCAAGAAGAGAGGTAAGACAAACAACAGAATGTGTCGGTATTAGACCATGATATTTGTGACAAATATATCGGTAAATAAAATATCAAGTAAATCACTTACTGGAAATAGAAACTGTCAACAGACGACGTTTCAACTGATACCATTGGTCTTTATTAGATCTAGTGTTGATTGTCACGTAACGGAGCGCTATGTGACAATCAGGTCTATCGGTACCATATTGGTAAATAAAGGCGACGGGAGAGAGCAAGAAATTTGCAACATTACCACCACTATCACCGTCACGTACCACCACCACCACCACCACCACCACCATCATCACCAACCAACGCCACCATCACCACCACCCCCATCACCACCACCACCAATCAACGCCACCAACTATTACAACCACTACCACCATCAACAACGACGACTACCATCCTTTAAAGCTTCGTCGCACGTTTGTAAATAACGTCTTTCAAACTATCCCTGACCAAGGACCGACGGTCCGACAGCTCGGAAATAAATGAATTCTAACGTAAAAGAAACAGTCCATTTGAACAATATAGCCATTTTTGCTAATTCGTTTGTTAATGATCGGGTGCAAATGTTGATGGATGAATTGCAAAAATAAACTATTTGCCGTTTTAGGCTCGTTCGTCAATAATAATCAAGCTTTCAAAAGTTCCTACTCTGACGTTAGAGGCAGTCAAACAAATATCTGTCAGTATCGCTGGAGCGGCGCAGATCAAGGAAGAAGTACAAGTGGAGGCACAGGTAGGTCGGAAAATGTCTTATGTCTCTTATCATGCCGGTAATCATAATGTTAACATTTGCAGAATGGAAAATAAGGTACTTGAGAAATAGATTCTTTTCGATAAAGGTATAAGGTAATTTATTTTACTTCGATAACACGGGGAGCGGTGTATAAAGCGTTCGAAGGTGCGCCCTTTACCCCCTCTCTCCATCAGTGCTCCGTTTTACGGGTATTTAAAGCTAATTAAAGCTACACGAAATGGAAAGAAGTCGAAACAGGATGCGAGGTCACTGGGAATCAAACTCGGACTTCATGCACAGAAGGCAGCACACTAACCAACAGAGCAATCCTTGCTCTCCTATAGAAGAACATCTAAGACAATATGGATTAAGATAGGATCCCAGCTGGGTACAGACACCTAACAGACGCGAGATGAGTAATGATGAAGACATTAGCCTATCCAGACAGAAGCGCCTAAAGGCCGGAAACGCGTCTAGCGAGAAACAATGATGATGATGATGAACCGACGCGCAGCGCTATTATCAACACCATGAATCCTTTATTTTACCTTCCAAGGTTGTTGGGACAGACAAAATAGACGAGATGGCAAAGTACGTGCTGAACAGATCATTAGATGACGTGGGCTTCTCTTCTATCACCGATGCAGCCAAGGATTTGGTGTCCGCAGGCAGCAATGTAATGTGGTCAGCAGCCTACACTACAAGATATGAAAGAACAGACGTTAGTGAAGTCGAGAAGAAAAAGGTATGTTACGATGGATGCACGATATAAGAGTGAGCCATTTCTTTTATAACATAGCCAGAGCCAAGAATAGCATTTATATTTGAAAAGCATTAACAAAATTATCAATACATGAACGCGCGCGCTTCTTGATCACGTCAGCGTGCAGTCGTCCATCGTGAAATGTTATATCGTGGCTATCTTATAACGAAGATTATTTTATGGTCAAAAGAAAGGACAGACGCACGCACACACAAAGCAATGGCAGATTTTGAAAACTCAAACGGAACCGGTCGAGCCACACAACAGCGGAAAATGGAAAACTGTATATGGGTTTGTTCAGTTTTTACATGAACTAAAACAACCGTACATGGCAAAGAGGACGACGCCTTAAGACGTTGATCCTCGCAGCATGTTCTTTTTCGTTTGCGCGCGGTCGTCTTCTGTGCCAGTTCACGTTCCAAACAGAACGCAAAGAAAGAGAGAAAGAAAGAAAGAAAGAAAGAAAGAAAGAAAGAAAGAAAGAAAGAAAGAAAGGAAGGAAGGAAGGAAGGAAGGAAGGAAGGAAGGAAGGAAGGAAGGAAGGAAGGAAGGAAGGAAGGAACGAAGGAAGGAACGAAGGAAGGAAGGAAGGAAGGAAGGAAGGAAGGAAGGAAGGAACGAAGGAAGGAAGGAAGGAACGAAGGAAGGAAGGAAGGAAGGAACGAACGAACGAAGGAACGAAGGAAGGAACGAAGGAACGAAGGAACGAAGGAGGAAAGGAAGAAAGAAAGTTGCTATTTAAACTTAAAGCAAACATACACGTGACTTCATGTTATGTATATTGGTGTTTTAGAGCCAGGAAGTGGTCGACAAAAATATGAAGACATTTGAGTATTCGATCCAAGCCATATTCAACAAGAAGTTACCAGGACAAGAGGACACTATTGTACAGACAACCAGTACTGGGCTCTCCTGTAGGCGCATTATTCCAGGTAGCGTTGGAAAACAACCAATGGCAATAAAGGAAGCGCAAGTCCAATTCCCCAAAGCCGACGTCTTGCTGAAGGATGTGAATTCGACATTCGTTGATATAAGTGTAAGTATGAAGATTAATAGTATAGTACTTTATATCAAATCGATTTCTTTAGTTAGCTCTCTAAATAACAGTAAGAAAATCTTCAATCAAGTTAGAAAAATGATATTTTGCTTGTATTTAGAGAAACAGATAAACAAATCAAGTAAATAATTTGTTCAAAAGTCAGTGCATTCGTACGGCAATCCAAGAAAAATGTCCGAACATTTTGGTGACTATAACACAGTGACCCAATAGAGGCTTTGCACCATCACGTGAAGGCAGCCATGACAGGAGGCAGGAACAATGCAGTCTTTCTCTTCTGGGAAACTGAATTCTTTCTCATGGCTGCCATCACGTGATGGTGCAAAGCCTCTATACAATGTATACCTCGTGAAGGCTAGCGCCTAAAAGGTCAATAGTCTCTTTATTCCCGGGAGAGTAGAAAAATCTAATTAACAATGCACTTCCTTTGCAAAAACAACAACAAACAAACAAACAAACAAAAAACGTGCTGTCATAATGAAATAGGGCTATTGGAATTTGAATATCTATTTTGGATCAAAAATCAAGATGGTGACTTTATGGTGTATATCAGACCAAGGCTCCCACTACTAGAAGTTTATAAAATTCCAGGTGTTTCCAGGAGTATTCCAGGGTATAAAAAGATATAAAAATTCCAGGGCCCTTAACTTTGAAATTCCATGTCAGACAATTCAACAATTATTTTTCTAATACTTAACCTAATACTAATAGAAAATTAAAGGAGTTTTCCAGGAGTTGGTGTCAAAATTAAAATTTTCCAGGAGTTTTCCAGGGCCCTGGAAGAAATTTTCGTCAAAGAGTGTTAGTGGGATGTGACCGGCCCAGGAAATGCTAGATAAACCCTGTAACAAATGTATCAATTCCCCCCAGATGCTGCTAATCCCTCAAAATCCCTACACATGGGACAAAACAAGCACCAGAATCAAGTCATCTGTCGTAAAACTCAACATAAAGAACAACATGGGCGAGACCTTGAAGATAGAAAACCTTCAAGAAGATATAGAAATAGTGGTGAGCGATGTAGAAGAACCAATCACTGAATATCCTCCCGAATACTTCAAAGAAGCCGACAATTCTTCCATGCAATACCACACTATCCAACACACTCAAGAAGGGGGGTCAATAAAACTTGGTATTCGACCTGTCAACGCATCGGATTCCGTTGTTGCTTACGTCAAATACTCCAGTAGGCCAACGTTAACTGATTACGACATGAAGGCGATATTTCCGAACTATTCTTCCTGCAGCATCAACGAGGACTTAGTTCCTTTCAATTGCTCCGAAAATCCTTTCCAGTTAGTCCTACCAAGCGATTTCCTGGCACACACAGGAAATTATTTTGTCGGCATCTCGTACAGCGACCAAAACAGCGCGCTAGAGGAAGTCAAAAGCAGACAGAGAAGAGACTGTGGATCAGGACGTCGAGTGAAGAGATCTTGTATTAAGTACAAGGAACCTCCATCGCCGTTGCCAGGCAACGGTGTTTATAAAGCCTTTGAGCGGGAGTTCAATAAGTTGACAGACCGTAATTATACAATGGATACTATGAACGTGGGATGTAGTTACTGGGATGAAGCAGCGAGTACGTGGACGACTGAAGGATGTAAGGTAAGACATGTTTTCTCTCGCTGCTAGTGAAGCAGTTTATATCAAACGGGAATAGGCTCAATGGAAGTAATAGGCTCAATGGAAGTAATAGGCTCAATGGAAGTAATAGGCTCAATGGAAGTAATAGGCTCAGTGGAAGTAATAGGCTCGAAGGACTTTGACCTCATTTTTAGGAACTACATGTATGGATAGACCAAATCACCTTGGGCGCAATGGTTTTTTCCCACTTCAGACCATGTGTCATTTCCTTGAGAATACGATTTTTTGTTTGAGGCTCATCCAGATTAATGTCACGTCTCAGTGCTACCGAGAAACAAAGAATTGTATTCTCAAGGGAAAGCGATGACACGTGGTCTGACATGAGTAACCATTACGCCCAAGGGGATTTGGTCTATTGCTAGCCCTCATGGAGCCTTTTACGGAAAGTCCTTGTCGGACTATTTCAAAGCACGGGCTATACACCGAATGCCAATATGGCATCCAATTGGAATTGCTATTGTTCTGGACTAACTAGCCTCGTGTTCAAGTGGAAACACAAAAGCGTTTTCACATGTATGTGAGTCCAGAACAACAGCAATTTTAATTCGCATTTCCGAAATTCAAAACGTCCCGGCCCAAAATCAATCCCACAATCCAGTGCAAAATGGCGGCACCTTTTGATCATGTCCCCAAATTCAGTCCCACAATTCTGTGCGGCACGAGATTCGTTCCAGTCTTCGGCTGGAATTTCGGAATGGCGAATTATACGCCATAACTGCATTCGGTGTATATACCCTTACGATATTTATCTTCAGCGATTTATACAATGCGGCTACGCGCTCGCGCTCGGTTAATGAGAGGTATATCTACTCAAAAAAGGACTTTTCGTCAAAGACCATCGAATTTCATTGGTTAAACTGCAAATGGCATGAGAGCCGAAGAAGAAAGGAATAAAAAGGAAATGAAGGAAAGGAATTAAAACAAAATAGAAAGGAAGGGAAGAAATGAAACGAAACAAAACCTCAGGAGTAAGAACCTAACGCATTTTCCACCACTAACCTGGTGTTATTTATAGGTTGGAAGAAGAAAGCAATCATCCCGCAAGCTAACCTGTCGCTGTAGTCATCTGACCTCGTTTGGCGGAAGCTTGTTCGTTGCTCCAAACCCAATAGATTTAGACAAAGTATGGATAGGGTTCCTAAACCCCAAGGACAATATTGCAGTCTACATCACTTTGGCAACCGTCTTTCTCATATATATCTTAGCTGTGATTTGGGGACGAAGAGCTGACAAAAGAGAAATACAGTCAAGAGTGAGTATAAAGGCTAGGACGGATGATGCAACGCTGCCTGCGACGTTGTTTGTAATGGGCAAATCGCACCGTGTGTTCACCGTGCAACTGTTGCGCGTGACGTTGCCGGCGACGTCGCTGAAGTAGAAACGAGTTCTACTTTTACGGGTGGACACACGATTTCCCCGTTGCAAGCAACGTCGCATCGTGTGTTCGAGTCTTAAGATAACGATTTTGCTTGGTGGGTACAAAATATACAAGTGAATAAACGCATTCGAACATACGGAAAAACAGAAATGAATAAATGAGCAAACGGACAAATGAATGGATGGGAAAATGATAGAATTAGTAAATTAATGATAGAGTAAGTGAGCGAACGAATTCAACAAGTGTTAGTGAAATTAGTGGATAAGTAAATTCTTTAGAGCGGTTTTCGTATGAGTGGGAAACGTACGGTACTGACTTGCAGCACGTACACGGTACGGATGCAGTAACGCTGAAATGGCATTCCATAAAAATGGTCATCGTATGAGTGGGAAACATACTGTACTGACTTACAGCACGTACATGGTACGGTATGCTATAACACTGAAATGGCTTCCCATAAGAATGGTTATCGTATGAGTGGGAAACGTAGGATACTGACTTACAGCACGTACACGGTACGGTATGCAGTAACACTGAAATGGCTTCCGATAAAAATGATTATTTATGAGTGGGAAGCGTACTGTACTGACTTACAGCACGTACAAGGTATACAGTATATGGTAACACTCGCATCTAATTACTTATCACGTCCATATAACATGTGAATTTATAATTTGCTATTAACTGTTACCAATTTTCTCTTATTTGGCAAACGTGTGTGAATATGTCTAAAGTCTTCTATTTTGGACTGATGTTCACAGGAAGGTTTGATAGTCTTGGGTCACGATACAGCTGGCAAAACCTACAACTACCTCATCACTATCAACACGGGACACGGGCGACAGGCAGGGACCACAGCAAATGTGTCTCTCTTGATCATGGGAGAACAGGGAACAAGTGGGGTCATACCTATCAGTGAGCTAACAAAGGCCAGATTCAATAGAGGATGTCAAACAAAAACCACAGTATGTGGTCCTAGTAAACTAGGACCTCTAGTTTACATCCATATATGGCATGATAATTCCGGTGATAGTCCAGCGTGGTATTTGGATAGTGTCAACATCCGGGACATCCAGACTGGCGAGGAATGGAATTTCGTGTGTGACAAATGGATGGCAGTTGAGAGTGAAGACGGTCAAACTGACGCCTTGATATATGTTGCAAATCCACAGGAATTCAACAGTTATAAACGAATCTTCATTTCAAAGACTTCTAGAGACTTGTACGATGGACATTTGTGGTTTTCCGTAGCGAGGAAGCCTCCAACGAGTCATTTTACTCGAGTGCAGCGCTGTTCCTGTTGTCTGTCACTTCTTTTTTGCACCATGATGACGAATTGCATGTTCTATAACCTCGGCAACGAAACTGATGGGTCCGTTCTCATCATTGGTCCATTCAAGGTCTCTGTAAGAGTGCTTGTGATTGGAATACAAAGCAGCCTCATTGTTTTCCCGGTCAACTTGCTTATAACCTTCTTGTTTCGACGGAGCACCAGGTCAGGTGACCCCAAGAAACCTTTATTTTCTCTCAGGAAACTTAAACCCGGTCCGTTCATGCATTTGTACGCAGAATGCTGTAAAAATAAGAACACCAGACGCAATAAATTCCTTGCTTTATTCAGCGACAGAAACCTTTATTACTTAGCCTGGGTCCTGTGCATTCTAACCATAGCAACATCTTGCACAGTTACATTAATGTATACCCTTCAATGGGAAAAACAAACCTCTGAAAAATGGCTAATCTCCTTTATTACTTCATTCTTCCAAGATGCACTCATCACACAGCCAATCAAAATAGCGGTTCTCGCAGCCTTACTAGCATACATAATCAAAGAAAGAAAAGTACGCAAGAAGAGCCAATACAAACCCTTGAGGAACACCACAGAGGCAGAACTGATCAGCCTCGACATGCAGTCAGACTTCAGCTCCAGTGACATCAACCCCAAGTTTAGCAGTAAGCCACCAGACAAGAAAGCACTGCAAAAGGCCAGAAGATCTCGAGTCAAGCAGATAAATACTTATAACGTTATCAAAGACGTTGTCTGGTATATTTTGTTTCTATTTCTATTAATGACCTACGCATTTGGACACATGGATCCGTTATCATATGAACTAACCAGGGAGATTGGAAATCTGTTTCGACCTCGTTTGGTAAGTAGTCAGGAAAATACAAAGATTTCTAAAAGAGAATTCGTATTTAGGGCGGTTTGCCTATGACTGTGAAAAGCTCGCGGCACGATGGATGCCGTATGCGTGCCTTGCAGCGACCGTGATATTTTCTAGAATTTTGACTTGCCTTGCCGTGCCTTGACCACGTCACGATCGTGTTCGTGCCGCGAACTTTTCACAGTCCACGGTTCGTACAGAATCCCTGTGAGAATATTCAAAACTTTTCCAAAGCTTTTCAAAGCCCTTTGACTCAAATTTCCAAAACTACACAAAGCACAAAAAATAAAGCCAAATTCAAGGATCTTAAACATTCAACATACATTTACCAATCCAAAAAAATACGTGCACCACAGGTACATTGCTGACAAAAAAAATCTTCGGTGCTTTACAACCAAAAACAATTCTTTGCAAGGTATTAGCTGGAAAAGCTACAGAAAATCCAAAACTTTTCCATAGCCTAGCGGACCAAAAGTCAATTTTCCAAAACTTTCATGGTCCTGGAAAATTGCATGATCAATTTCTAAAACTTTCCAAGAGTTTCCAAAACCCGTACGAACCCTGACAGTCATATGAAATCTGTTCTATGATACACGGAAGCCAGGACATGTCATGCCTTACTAGTGATTGGTAGTAGCATTCATGTAAATAAATCTAATCGTATAAGCAGTGATTTTGCGTTCTGTTTTGGTTCAACGGGTGTCTGTAGATCAGTGCAGCTATCTTAGTACCTGGCTTGTGTCTTAATATTTGCGTTTACGAGACCTCATATTGCTTTAACCCGTTCATTTCCCTAGTGACGTTCGTTCTGTGGAAACGGTTTATCAGACTACCAAATACACCACTTTGCTAATACTCGGGCCGTGTAGTTCCAGACCACTCAGGGGGCAAACGGTAGCATAAGACACAGGCAGCCCAAGAAATGCCTTTGAGAAGCCCGTACCTACGTATGGTTTTCATAGGGAAAATTAAAAAAAGAAAATGCAAAATACACGTCTCAATCAACTTTTTGAAAATTTTCCTACGTAGATACGGTCTTCTTAAAGGCATTTCTTGGGCTGCCTGTGTCTTATGCTGCCGTTTGCCCCCTGAGTGGTCTGGAAATGCACGGCCCGAGTATTAGCAAAGTGTTGTATTAGGCATAACATTCTTAAACTAATGAGTAATTAATGAGAAAACAAATTAAATCACTATCGTGACGGTGTGGTTTGTGACCTTAATTAGCATAAATAAAATGTGGCCAACTATCACAGATTTTCTTCCAGAATTATTCATGGTTTGAGAAACTAGATCAAACACTTGAAAGAGTGTTTCATTCTCAATCGAAACACCTCGAAATTGGTTAAAAACTCCTCGTTTTTTCCACCCAATTCTCGATGTTTGGATACCGGATGAAACATACTTTTAAGAGTTTATTACAAGACTTCCCATACGTTGGTGGGTGGGCGCGCACTTCACAAAATATAACAAAATTTAAAAAAAAACATGTATATAATTTTTTGGTCACCAGGAAAAAAACAGAATTTCTTCATACTGGAAGTGGTTGAGTAAAACTGTGGTGCCCAACCTCTTCGCTGGTGACTGGTACAACGATAGGCCTCCTGGAAAGAACGAAGAAGACCTTATTTCAAACAGAGCGGCTGTTCTGGTTGGTATGGCAAGACTGCGACAAATAAGAGTCAAAGAACGTATGTGTCACAACAGAATAACTTTCTTTTAACTGCATATTAGAAAATATAGGCATCCAATTGCCAAACTGCCCACCAAGCTGGCGGGGATTGGGTGGAATCATATCTTATGATCACTGGGAAAAAAATGTTTTGGAACGAAAAGAGGGGCATCAAATGAGCGCGGGTTAGATTTGCAAGTAAAAAGATGGCTGCCAGAAACGGTTCTTTTGAGTCTTAGAATCCACAATGTTGCAACCCTTAAATTATCAACACTCCCTTACTAATGGCCTTCGACTCAAACAATAGCCAACCTATCACTGTAGCACTGGTTTTCCAAGTGGAATACATCTTGCCCCACAAACACCATCATAAACTGCCTGTTTTCATAAAGGTTTCTTGCATTATTTGAATTAGATTCTCTTGTATTTCTATAGAATGCTAGTGGGGAAAAATCCCAACAAGACGTACAAATCTATTTGCTTAGGTGTGCAGTTTTCTATCTGGCTTTTTTAAGCCTGTGGGACGTAGCAACGGTAGCTATGAGTAGCTATGAACTAAAAGAAATGATGGAAAGGCTAAGGAAACAAATCAAAAATTGAAATTTGGGATTCAGATCTCTTTACCATGAGCGTATTTGCTTTCCCTGCATTTCAGACCATGTGTCATTCCCTTACGTTTTGTTTCTTTGTTTCTTGGTAATGCTTGAGAAGACACATCAATATGGATGAACCTCAAACAAGGAATCTTATTCCCAAGAGGATGACATATGGTCCGAAGTGGTAAAAAATTACGCCCAAAGTAAAGAGTTCTATTTTGATCTTTTCTTCATTTGTCTGCATCTACAGAGACTGAAGACATCCCACCCATCGTGACCCAAACGATATACGGTCCGTATTCAACTTCTTCTGAGGACACCGACTTCTATCAACGCGGATGGAAACCCTTGGAAAATGGAATGACCAAAGAAAACGTAACCTTGGACATATGTCCCCTGCACTGGAGGTATCAAGATGCGTTAACGCTGGGTGGTATGCCGTTCTGGGGAAGAGCCCATCTCTACCCAGGGGGTGGGTACGTGGCTGAGCTTGGTTACTTTCCCCAAAAAGCCTTGTCCGTAATTCTCGAGCTGATGAGGAGTAACTGGCTTGATCGTAGGACTAGGGCTGTGTTTTTGGAATTCTCGATTTATAACGCACAGGAAAATCTGTTCAGTATTGCTACTATATTGCTCGAGTTCCTTCCCACTGGAGGTTATCTTCCGTACAGCAGGGTGGATACTCTCAGGGTCTACCGGTACCTGAGCAGTTACTCCGATATCTTAAAAGCCACCGAGATCATTATCGCTCTTGTTATCTTTGTTCTCTTCTATCGCGTCGTGAAAAGAGCCTATGGAATCGGAAGGCGTTTCTTCAGGCGATTTTGGAATTGGGTAGACATGCTGCAAGTATTTTTTGGATTTCTCTCAGTGGTTTTGTATTTTGCCAAGATGGTTATTCTCAACAAGACGATGGATGCCCTGGAAGAAAACCCCTTCGTTTTCGTTAACTTTCAATACACGCTCCTACTAAACGAAATCGATGGGTACTTCGTTGCCGCGGTGGTCTTCCTAACTACTATCAAGTTCCTACGTCTGTTGAAATATCAAAGCTACATCAAACTCTTGGAGCACGTGTTTTCCAGCTTTGCTTTCATCATGAGTAGATTCATGATCGAATTTACTTTATGGTTCACGCCTTTTGTAATAAACATCTACCTGATCTTTGGGTCAAACGTAGAGAACTTTAGCTCATTTGTAACCACTTTTGAAAGCACTTTGAACACGCTGTTAGGTGCTCACCTCTTTTACAGCCTGCAAGAGACTGACCGAATCATGGGACCTATCATTTTTATTACCTTCAACATGCTCATGGGGTTTCTGCTCCTTAATATATTCGTTGCCATTATAACTACTTCATTTGATCGCGCGCCTGATGATGAATTTACTAAGGAAACAGAACCAGAATTGATGATGTTCTTCAACGAGCAAATCAGCGGGATTTTCGGATTCGATCTGAAACGTACAAAACCTTCAGATCCAATAGACATACAAGATGATGTAAATACCATTAAGGCTGTACAAAAACAAGACACAATTAGCAATAGTACCTTAGTAACAAACGTTGCTGTGGCTGACAGTCCTGTTCATCAATCCGACTACTCCAGGAATAACAAAGACCTGAAGGACAAAGTAGATCGTCTTTATTATTTTGCATCTCGGGTATTAGCGATGGAGAAGAGAGAAGACCGAATCTATGATTTGTTGATTCTAAGGAAAGGTCATGGAACTGTGAACGATCGCTTCGACCGAATCATGAAACACTACGTAGAAAATCAGAAATAACATTTGCTAAACGGTAACATTGGGCGGACTTTGATTTTTTTGTCCTGCTTACATACATGCATCAGGAGTTCCACGCTACTGTTTTAAGCGCATGCTCAGGGGTTGAAAAAGTGAGACCGTGGATTGTAAAAGTAGCCTACTTTCGACATTTTGGTTGAGTGATCACATTTAGTGTAACTCGAGGCTCCGGGAAAGCAAAAGAATAATAGACCTTACCGAATTCGCTTGGATGACCACGAAACAATGGTTTCAAGTAGAGGTTGGCCTTGGAATCAAGTTCAGTCTCGACCTGGTACCATTGTTTCGTGATCATCCAAGCGAATTCGAGAAAGGTCTATAGGCCTTTCCCAAGATATGGTTGAGTGAGTCCTGTACTTGCCAAAGTCTCGATTTCAGTACGTACCGTCGTGCAC
>WUAP02137261.1:2059-12831 GCA_015163945.2 Stichodactyla helianthus
TTTAGGTGGGGGCGAGGTGGGGTTGGGTTGGGGGGGGGGGGGTTGGGTGTGTGTGTGGGGGGGGGGGGGGGGACGGCAGAAACTTTCTTCCAAAACATTTAGGGGGCCAACACAAATATTGCTTCACTAAATATAATATATTTAGTGAATAATATTATGCATGTTTGTGGGGTCATCACAAAATTTTAGGTTTGCTATGGGGGGCTGTTAAAAAGTGTTTTCTCAAACTTTGAAATCCACATAGATCTCCCAACCCCATAAATGATTAATGTTCCCTTAGAATATTAATGCTGCAACAAATCGAAAAGTTCTATAGGCTAAATCATCGAAGGCAGACCGGATGGAGTGTGGGTAAATAATATGATGTTCATATTATAACTTGGGTGAATAGCTTTCTTCGAGAATTCAACTACCCATAATTAACTGTTTACCCCTTTCAGTCTTACCTTCTATGACTAAACCTTTTATACCCGAAAATGTTTTATTCAATTTAGTGCATACGAAATCTCCATTTAATAAGTTATCATAGACTAAAAATAGCTAATTCACTCGATATTTCCAAATGAACGCAAAAGCACCAAACTTATAATACATTTCATATAAACGATTAAACTTTTTATTCTAAACATGTTTCGGCATTTCACTCGATATTATTATTATATTATTATTCAGAGGATGGTACGCTTACAGCTTCCATTTTCGATACCACCTCAAAAAATGACCCAGATGTTAAAGGAAAAATTAGTGGTTTAAATATGTGGTCCCGTGAGATGAACGAGTTTGAAGTGCTAGCCATGTCTGTTGGCTGTGGACAAGAAAAGGGAGACCTACTATCTTGGAACAGCATTTTGAATGGGATAAAGAGTAGCAGTTTGAAAACTGGCCCAGCTGGATGTCTGTTCCACGGAGGTATTTAAACATATACACTGTATTATGTTATCGTGTGTTTATATCTCGTGCAAACGTTTTTATTTCTTCAAACAAGCCTTCAAATAAAAATAGCTGTGGCGAGGGCGAATCCAGAAAGGGGGTAGGAAGTGCTCGAATTTCGATCACAAATGGTGCACTCCCCTCAAAAATCCTGGATTTGCCTCTGAGTGTGGAAAATGTACGGTACCGACTTATAGACTGTACATGGTACGGTATCGTAGTAGTCTGGGGTCAAGTCACGGGGTCTAGTGAGGAGCGGGAACAGAGCAGCCAACATATTTTTATGTTAGAGAGTTGTTGCTGACGAGAGCTAACAAATACTACCAAAACCAGTTGGAATATAGGCTCCCTTTACTATTAGGCGTGCAGTAACATTGAAATAGTTTCCTGTTGTAAAGCAGTTAAAACATCCAATCACAACGCGTAATTAAGGCCTGGTTTTCATATGTAGGGAAAATCCCAGACAGTCGGGGATCCTGATCAGTATACCCGACCATCCCCGATATTCCTGACAAATGAAAACATGGTCAAGTGACCATCACCGACCATCTGGGTATTCTGTTTACGTCCGTCCCAGATGGTCGGTGATAGTAATAGCTTGATAATGTTTTTACAAGTCAGGAATATCGGGGACGGTCGGGTATACATCAGGATCTCCGAGCCCGACATATGAAAACCAGGCCAATACCCTCTACATTTGTATCTACAGCAGACCATTTCGTCTTTGCGGCAAATTCTACGAAAGCCTCATCAGTGTTTAGGAGCCCATGGTACAATCGGTCAGCAGTCGGGCATACTCAGTGCCTTCGATTTCGTTACATCGTTTACGGACCAGGTGCCTTGTGGTTACGTGTCATGCATCGGCATGATCCCAATCATTTCTTTGTACCAGTCTTGGATATTCACAGAAATAACCAATCAGGATGGAGATACGCTCAGACTTCAGTTGGATCTGTAAACAAATATCAAGTAAGCACTTAATATAAACCTAATTTATATTAATTGATATTTCTAATTCTTGGGGTACATGTGACGTTATAGCCGCCATCTTGGTTGACTTTAACAAAAGATTTGGTCTTGGCCGGCTTCTTCTGTTATGTCATCCGATGTTGGCCAGGTTTTTTCCCCTGTATATCTTATAGGAAGAGATGTACACTAAGAATAGATATAGATATAGTGTGCGATCTCTCAACTAAAGTGGGCTATTGAGTCAAGTTTTTGCTACTCTTTATCAGTTGTCTATAGAAGCAGTCTTTAAACAAAGCAATGGATTCATTGCAATCAGCGCTCTTTACGTGTTGGATGGAGGCTGCCACAAACAACCTCAAGTAAATCAAGGTAAAGACATTGCTTTCATAGTTATACAATATTTCTTTCCCAAGATATGGTTGCGTGAGTCCATCACTAGCCAAAGCCTTGTTTTCAGTACCGTAGCAGTTTCTTTGTGTTGTTATTGTGTAAATTAAGGAACTCTTTTACCCACTTTTCAGACAGTTTAAGTTATCATTTTATATAAATTTCCAGCACTTGCTGTAACCCTTACAAAGATGTCAGGGTATGTCACTTCGCCATTCCATCCTGGATACTATGAAGTTGGTACAACTAACATTTGGGTAATATCTGCACCGAAATATCATGTGATACGACTGGAAATACTTGCTTTTGACCTGGAATACCAAGTCCAGTGTACTAAAGATTATCTAGAGCTGTTCGATGGAGGACCGGTAAAATCGTCCCGGATTGGAAGATACTGTGGAGATACTTACCCACCAATCATCGAAACCAAAAACAATTATTTAACGATTCGCTTTAGTTCAGATTCTAATAACGTCAGGACTGGCTTTAAGTTAAAATACACTTTGAAAAATGGTGAGCATCATTAACAAACTGATAGAACTACATGGGGAATGGGGAATCAAGGGTGGCGTAGCGGTAGCGCACTCGGCCGGCATCTCATGTGAGTAGAGTTCTTGTTGGGTCTCTTTCTTGACCCGAGGGTTTTTCCGGTTTTCCCATCCTCCGCAAAACCCAACACGCTAAATTCCAATAGACCTTTCGTGCTCGAGGTTTCGTGCGCATCCAAACTGGACGGGTCACTATTCTCAAATAACGCAAATTCTATAAAATTGAAAAGCAAATTTTACATTTAAAGAGGAAAATACTCAATCTTATAAAAATTTTCGAAACACTACATAAGAATGTATGACAATTCTTAGCACAAAACTGGTGTCGCCCATCAAATTCCTTGGATTTGGATGAGTGCGCAACCTTGAGAAAAGAGTCTATTCGATCAGTGAGTTAGCCATGTCCTGACTTAGATCAGCCCAGAGCTAGTTGTTTCAGGGCTGGACAAAATTTGATGATGGTTGATCGGATGGTTTATGTTGGAATTCCCGTATTAGTAACACATGACTGATCATGCAAAAACAATGTAACATCCGAATCACCTCCTTGAATAATACTAGACCCATCACCCCCCGTGAGGGGCTCTTTCTTGAGGTGAATGGTTGTTCTCTTTTTTGGTATGCACTGCATGAAATTTTCAATATTCTTAATCCTATATTTTTCGAATTTTTCTTTAGTGAAAGCAAAATTCCAAAAATGCGAACTAATCACGAAAGGTAAGAAAGATGTGTATATGGATGCTATTTCATAACCTTCTTCGTATTAAAGGAGGCTTAAAAACTAACAAACCTATTCCCTATTGTGTTTCAGGTTGTTCTTTTGGTACAACATGCTATGTGTTATCAAGCAATCATTCAAACAAGTCTCAATTTGTAATGGAAAGCGCTGATAAAAGTCTAGAAAATCTTCCTGTTATACCACGACAGGCTTCTATTCTGTGAGATATCAGTTATATTCATTATTAATAAATTTCCTTTGAAATGCTGGCTAAAAGGAAAAGAATCTTTAATACTAACAACTGCTTCTCGTGAATTTTCAAAGGTTGTTTAACGGAAACAAAATTACCAAGCTAACAAAGAGGGACTTTGGTTCTCCTTCTTCTCTTGAGTACATGTAAATATTCATAAAAAACTTTTACTAAAGGCTCGGACACACGATGTTACGTTGCCTGCGACGCTTGCTTGCAACAGGGAAATCGCGCCGTTTGTCCACCTGTCCAACTGTTGCGCGCGACGTCGCAGAGGTAGAAACAAGTTCTACTTTTCGGCGACAAACTCCACCGTGATTGTTAGTTTAATCATGAAATCTGATTGGTTGTTTTTTAGCCGTTTGTATAATACTGGCTGAAAAAACGATGAGATTTAGAGTCAAAATATAGTGCAATGATTCGTGCTTAAAATCGCACTGCTAAGAACCAATCAGATTGCAGGATTTGCTAGTGATTACAAAATGGATGCAATAAATACTATTGTTTCATTTATTTGCCTAAGGCTGGTGCTGTAGAATGGGACTCGAAGTCCCCTTCGTAGTACATTGCGCCAAATCCCAAGCCCTTAAAAACCCCTGAACCCATCTCACTATTAACCCTTTAAGAAATCGTTAGTAAAAGCCTCAGTGACACTAGCTGAGGATGGTCACCACAAGAGTGTCTTTACGTGAATTTAAAGTTTCAAACCCTTTTATTTATTTATTTATTTTTTCTTATCCCAGTGACTTAAGTGGTAATCTTATCTTCAGCACGAAAAGACTGGAGTTTACTAATATGCCATTGATCAAAGTGATGTAAGTATGCACAATGGACTTTGCATAACATTGATTATTCTCAATGTGCATGCGACGTCACAGGCGCCATGTTGGAAGACTTGAACAAAACTTTGTTGTTAACTTCTCTTGTTATATCATCCAACATGTCAGTGTGTCTTTGTCCTTTTATTCTTATGGGAAGGGTTGCACACCAAGAATACGATGGACAAGCGTGGATATTTTACAATTAGGCTACGAGTTCGAGTTTTCTATGAGTCAAAAGATAGTCAACGAGGCGCGTAGCGCCTAGAAAACGAGGACGAGTTGTCTAATTGATTAAGTAGAAACCCACTAGCATACTACCTTCGAATTCATATCAATGTTTATTGATCTTAATCTTTTTTTTTTAGCGCAAAATGGCGCTACTCACTATCACTCAATAGATAGCAAGTACGAGAGGTAATCAGATTGCATGATTCGTGATAGTATGCTTGTGGGTTTCTACTACGATGTGTTAGCCGCGCGGATTTCGTATGAGTGGGAAACAGTATCGGCCAAAAGACCAAATTCAGACCACGTGTCATCCTCTTGGGAATACGATTCTTTGTCTGATGCTCATCCATAGTAATGTACCCTCTCAAGCGTTGACAAAAAAGAAGAAGAAGAAGGAAATAAATTTTGCAAAAGGGAACACCACGTGATCTGAATAGGGTAAACATTACGGCCAATGTCATATCTCAGGAACTACGCCTTGTGATTGGATGATTAGCGCTAAAACAATGGAAAACTGATCTATCATTAAGACAAATGTAACGTTCAGTGTAAACTTTATCAACAGACGGCTGAATGGAAATTTCATTAGCAGTTTTCCAAAATTTGGTTTTCTACCAAGATTACATACCCTGTGAGTATATATATATATATATCTTTTACTTTATCCATCAGATCGAGATTTACAGTATTTACAGTATAAACCGCCACCCGATTAGCTCAGTTGGTAGAGCATCGGTCTCTTGTGCGGGAAGTCGTGGGTTCAAGCCCCGGCCGGACCAACACTCAGGGTCTTAAAATAACTGAGGAGAAAGTGTTGCCTTTGTAATACATCTGCAAATGGTTAGACCTTCAGGTCTTCTCGGATAAGGACTTTAAACCGTAGGCCCTGTCTCCCATCACAGTCTGGTCTCGAAGGCATACACTAGTTACATTACTCATGATTGTAAACTGCGTGGCAGAAATATGCGCCGTAATAACAGTTTGTAAAAGTCCTCCAAAAAAAAAAAAAAAAAAAAAAAATGTAAAACTGACACGTCTGTTGTCAGTTCCTGTTGTTCCCTCATTAATTTTTTCTTTCTTTCTTTCTTTCTTTCTTTCCAGTGATCTTGGAGCAAATCGTCTGAGTAATGTCACAAAAAGCTCCTTGAAGAACCTCCCAGGACTACGTATACTGTAAGAATTGAATACACCAAATCCACTTGGGCATAATGTTCACCATTTCAGACCACGTGCCAATCCCTTTAGAATAAGTGATTCTTTGTTTGAGGCTCATCCATAGTAACGTATCCTCGGTAATGCTGTCGAGAAACAAAGAAACAATATCTAGGGGAATGACACGTGGTCTGAAATGGGAAAACATTACAGACCAAATGATGTTATCTGTGAACAACTCAGCTACTTAGTTAACTCAACTCTGCTTTAATCATGCCTTTTGTTGACAGGATTTTCTGTCTAAAGCTCGTTCCCTCTTGCTTGCTGAACGCTCTCCTTTCTCCTCGCCTTTATTCGCATCTCATTAATATACGTGACGTCACTAACATCTTCACGCTATCCCGCAAATTTTCACCTTTGATGCTCGCTTAGAAGCGGCTCCTTATATGTTTTATCGAATGCGTTCACAAGCAAGCGAAGGATATCTTTCATTTTGCAGGAGTCTCCGAGTGAATCAGATAACCAAGCTAGAAGATGAAATGTTCGCTGAAATGCCTGCTCTTCAGTACCTGTAAGAGTGATTATGTCATGTTCGTAGTGAAACATTTATGTTGAATAGTTTTATTAACGTCTCTCAGTGCCCTTCATTGTTCTATCAATAAATAAATTTGTACTTGCTTCAATGATTCTGTTTTAAAGTTATCTTGACAACAACAATATCAAGAAACTTACAGAGAATACATTCAAGGGCCTCAAATCACTACAAATATTGTAAGTACACGGTAGAATGCTCTAAAAATTCTTTTACGTTGTCCAATGTATAGGACGGTACACGTATAAACCTTTCTAAAGTGGCAGCCATATATAATGAGAATAAAAAAGTTTGTTGATCGTGCCCGGCTAAATTCGCGTTCTGAAGTGCTTGAATATGAGGCTGGTCAGGCAAGAACGTATGGTTTCAGTGCATATGGCCGCCGCTTGAAAAAAGTCGTGCTGTTAATAAAATTTCTTCTTTTTTCATTTCATTTCAAAAATGATGGTGTTTATGAAAGGGGATGATGCTCCACAGATGAAAATTACTATGATCAGTTGTCTCTGGCTGCTGAAATAAAGAAATTATAAGTGTTTTCATCCTTTTTTTTAGACACCTCCAGAACAACAAACTATCAGAGAAAGACGTGCCAAGGAATGCGTTCAAAAACCTTAAGAGACTTAAACAACTGTGAGTTAGCACAAGTATATACGCTGCTTTCTTACGACCCATAAAGCATTTCGTTTGGGCTCATTTGCATCAATTTGCATGATGCGCAGTAAAGGATAACAAGCTATTGTATTTATACAGAGTGCCCCAGTTGAGAATCAGAAACCAGTGAATATAGCAACTGTAGCAATTGAGTGTACTACTTCTTCTACTTATATTACTTGTTAATAAAATGGCACATAATCGATTCTCATTTTCTACAGCAAAAGTGAAATATCTTATTTACAAGAAGTGCAAACAAAGTTTGAAGTGCATCACTAACTTGTGATAGAGTGGATTTCGTATGAGTGGGAAACGACACGTCAAATTCGTAGCCGTACCCTGGTTGTACCAAACCTTGGGGTAGCCTTAATCACACGTTGTGATTTGATGATTCACACGAAAGCAATGGAAAGCCATTTCGGTGTTACGGCACACCGTACCGTGAACGTGCTGCAAGTCAGTACCGTACGTTTCCCACTCACGGCCAAAACCGCTCTACACTCATCCTCATGTCAGCCTTCACGTACCTGGAAGGCATCTAATCAATATACCTTATTTAATAACCCTGCTATGCCAATACCCCTGGTCTACAACATCACGTGATGTGACCTCTGAATGACAAGATATTTCTAATCTTTGTTCATCAGTAAACTGGACAATTTTATTCTGTGCTGTTACGCCGAAACATCTATTTCCGGGTCCTTGCATTGTGAGTCTCAAAACAACGAGTTTTCAAGCTGCGAAGACATGATGAAGAGTCCAGCTGTTAGATTCTGTTTGTGGATACTAGGAATCATGGCTTCCTTAGGCAACATCCTGGTCATAGCATGGAGACTCAAAGTTCGCGATGATAATAAAGTCCAGTCATTGCTATTAACAAACCTTGCCATCGCTGACTTCCTAATGGGGATATACCTATTGATCCTTGCTGTAAAAGACATCCAGTTCAAAGGAGAGTACTACAAATATGACGTAGAATGGCGGGCGGGAACGACTTGTCAGTTAGCGGGTGCACTTTCAATGCTCTCAAGCGAAGCTTCAGTTCTTACACTAACTGTTATCACCGCGGACAGGTTAATTTCTGTCGTGTTTGCGTTCAAATTTCCAAGACTTTCCTTGAGGGTTTCTGCCCTATTGTGCAGTATTATTTGGACTTTCGGTCTTATAGTTTCCTTTCTACCCATCGTTGGACTCGATTATTTCAAAGAAGATGATCAGCACGGATTTGGATTCTATAGCCGTTCAACTGTCTGCCTCCCACTTCGGCTGTCATCGCAGCACACCTTGGGATGGGAATATTCGATCACATTTTTTATATTCTTGAACTTGGCGGCATTTTTATTCATCTTGTTCTCCTATTGCGCAATTTTTTGGACTATAGTGCGCATGTCCCGTTCGAGCGCCACAAAGCACATGCGCAAGGAGTCATCCAAAGCAGCAAGACTGTTTTTTATTATTTTCACGGATTTTTGTTGCTGGATGCCCGTTATTATTCTGGGACTTCTCTCTCTTACGAACAATTTCAATGATTCAAAGGGCAACGTCTACGTCTGGATTGCAGTCTTTGTTCTTCCGTTAAACTCCTCAGTCAATCCAGTCCTGTACACGTTTTCCACTGAATACGTCAAAAGGCACATATCATCCATGAGTATTTTCTCATCTCTCAGTTATCAAAGTTACTCAAAAAGTCGAAGTCGCACAGGTAAACATTTCTTGCGATAGCATCTTAAGAGCAGTTTTTCGTTTTACATGAAAAACTCACGGTACGCAGGTGCCGTGAACGCGATGATTACCTTTCAAAGCCTTCTTATTGGATGAAAAATGATCTCGAGCGCATGGTTCAAGGATGTCATTGATTCCGTGCTGAGACGATGCCGTGTGCCGTGATTTTTCACAGAAAAGCAGAAAATAATAGGAAAAAATAGGTGCAGAGGTGGGGTGTGATAAGGAGGCACATTGTTTTTATTACAGATTTAATCGGCCCTTTTATGATTATTCTTCGAAAAGAAGGAAATATGTGAACGCATATCTAAAATAAGTTATGAGTTTTCTTCAATTTTCCTCTCAGATTTTCCCTTTTACGAACTTGCGTTCCTTTTGCCTTCAGACTTTTTTAACCTAAGTACATAGTTTTCCTTGTTACTTCTTGTTCTTTTTGTCACTAGCTTTTTAATTAAAAAACGATAGTTTCACAGACGTTTGTTTTGTACACTGAAGAAGGTCATCGTTTTGACCGAAACGTCTGTGAAATTATCATTTTTTAATTAAAAAGCTAGTGACAAAAAGAACAAGAAGTAACTATGAACCATCCTAGCTGCAATTTCAAAATATTTTAAGATAGTTTTCCTTCATTAACACTTTTTTGGTCCTTTTCTTTCTTGTTCTAATTTCCTAATTACGATTTCCTTCTTTTCCTTTTCTTTTTGTTATTGCTCTGCTAGGTGATGATATTTCTCTAAGGGAAAAGAACGAGTCAGAAGGCCTGCGTAACCCTAAAGTAATCGTATCATCATATCACGACAAAGACCTTGCGGAAGAATTTAAAATCATTGAAGAGTGGAACTTATTTCGGGTAAACAACCTAGGCGAAACAGTGGTGAGTTTACAATGTTAATTCATTTTCAAAGAGAGGGCTACCACCTTTTACGGATACACTGCATGATACATATCAAAATCATTGCATTCCATTGCATACATTTGAGGACATTTGAAATTGGTGACTAGTATATAAAATGGTCACTACTGCGCTTGTGCATTATATCAAATATCCAAGATATGCCACCCTTCTTCCTTGCAGCTTTTATCCTTCCATTTAAGTTTGCAATATTTTTCGAAATATATTGACTATGCGGTTGTTTACAATTATTCCTCTAATGCCAGCTTTGTTTATTACTTTCTCTATTAGCTCAGCTGTAGCAGATTTCGCTTCACCTTCCTTTTCGTTCTTCGAAATGCTATAAATCAAATATATATATATCGAAAAAATTAACCAAAATATTAATGTATTTATTCAAACCTCTTGCAGTGAGAAACAAAATTACAGGTTAGGTCAACTTAGCCGTAAAAAAAAAAAAAAAAAAAAAAAGCTATTACGCATAATAACAGAATATTTGAGCTATTACGATTTTTCTTAAGAAATGTGTTTTTTATGACTTACGTGTTGATTCTGTAAATAACAACAACAACAACAACAACAATAATAATAATAATAAAGAATTATGGCGAAATCCAGAGTTTGTATCACCATTTGTGTCGTTATCTTCTCCACTACTACAGTCACACAGAGAGTCCAAAGAAGAAAGAGGATAACAGAGGGATAGTTAGAAGCCATTTGCCCCACGCAAAACTCAATAAATACAGACGGTTTTCATACCAAAATGCCGGAAATTTATTCGAAATTCATATTCTGGCGGTAAAAATGGGTTTTGGACATGCGTATTAGAGCTAACCCCAGTATTCCGCGGCTTGGTTGTCAAACACGTAGGAATTCCTTGTTAAAAGTGTCTTCAACCGGCATCAGAAAATT